>QEPC01012154.1:1499701-1563343 GCA_003113815.1 Sphenodon punctatus
CCACAATGGAGAGGGCATTCTCGGTGGCCGGGCCGCGCCTTTGGAACTCCCTTCCGGAGGAAGCTCGCCTGGCCCCTAGCCTGTTGACATTCCGGCGAAGTTGTAAAACCTGGCTGTTCGCCCAGGCCTTTGAGGAGGGTGGGAGGGGAGGGTGAGGGGTTTTTAGCTCCCGCACCTTACCTATTATTTATTATGTATTTATTATATTTAGCCCTGTTTTAATATTTTTATATTATTGTATTGGTTGTTTTAAATTGTTTTTATTGGGTTTTAATTGTTGGAAGCCGCCCCGGGCTGCTTTAGCAGGAGGGGCAGGGTATAAATCTATTAAATAAATAATAATAAATAAATAAATGTCAGCTGCAGTTTCCTGCCCCAGACAGTGAAGCCACCACACCACCTGCATGTCTGTTTTGACCTAACCTCTCCATACCCCTTCCCTCTCTTCAGAAGTAGAGTCAGAGCAGACAACAGGGCAGAGCATTTGTGTGGATGGGTGGGTATGATCCTGTTAGTTCTGACACTGGGAGTCTTGGGTGGACTAGAGACAGGGAAACCTGGTACTTACTCTCTTTACAACCCTCTTGAGATTCCCAGATCAGAACTGATAGGATTTCAGAGAGAGAGAGAACTCTGCCTGGCTGTCACTGAGATTCTGCATGTCCAGAGACCTGGAGATGGAGACAACGGATGTTCCCTAATGCCCACGTCCAGCCTGCTCAACATGAAAACTCACCCGGACAGAGTATATACTACAGAATTTTAACCGCATGCTGCCAAGACATCATTAATACATTCAAAGGTCCTGACATCTTTAACTGGGTGGGTATATTCTATAAACCTTTAAAATTCAAGTGAACAAGGTTCAGAATCCTTCTTATACAGAACAAGAAGCAATCCATCACTATAGACCGGAGGTTGGGGAAAACAAATTACTTTGACTTATCAAGAAATTCCAGTTATCAGGGCATGAAATTTCAGATCAGACTCCAGAAGCCAAAAAAAATAAAATTCGGTTGCCAGACTTTATCCTGATATTAAACTGTTCTTGCATCATTACACCCCTGAACCAGTCGCCAGCCTCAGTTTCTGGGCACCAATGGAGTAGGCCTGGGAGTAGACACCTGCACATTCTGCACCCTGCCAGCTATGCAAGTTCTCCTTCAGTAGATTCCACTGTATTTCTCATGAGTAAGAAACAGATGTGGGTCATGCAGCTTTATTATTACACATTCTCCTGGAGGAGTGAAAAAGTGAATTATATGCCAGTTAACTAGTAAGAGGTAAAAAGCATGTAGAAGTAATTACTTTTCTAAGCATACTAACACAACTATGACTAGGGATGACTATGTATTTTAAAACTACTTTGTCAATGAAGCAAAGTTTAGGGTGCACAGCTATCTAAAATAAAATCCGTTTCTAAGGTGGTGCAGATAAACCAGTTGGATAGAATAATCACCTAACTCAGTTCCCATTGGAGTCATTCCCATTAGATCAGTGACATTTGGTCCTGGCTGAACACAAAGATTCACAATGGTGTATGTGCAGTAGTGCCAGCTGCAGGCCCGGCCAGGAGACAGGGTGTAAACAGATGGCCGGCAACCCCAGGGGTGCCCATGGATGAGCCCATCACCCTCAGGTTGACCAATCCGTCTAAAGGACCCCCGCCAGATGTGCGCCCCAGAGCAGGCTGGGGATGCTCCAAGGCATCCCAGACCAGCATGCTTCGCAACATCCAGGAGCACGCTGCACAGAGCAGGCCAGTAAACCAGGGGGAACAGACGAAGATGGCGCTGCTGCTCATCTGTTGGGGGGGCAGGGGACACACAGTGTGGCTCCACACCTGTCCGTCTGTTGCCCCATTCAGAACCATGGAATCACAGGTGCCAGTCTAGAACGTTGGGTGAGCGCCTTCAGCTCTATGGTGTGGGGGAGGGGAGCACTGTGTGGGCAGCGCACAGCCCAGGGACACCACTAGTCCATCTGATATGGACCCAAGTGGAGCTGCTAACTGGCAGCTGCGGAGTGATCCTCTGGAGCATCTCTGGCCTCCAGCAGGCTCCCTTCCATCTAAAAGCACCCACAGTTCAGCTCTGAACCTCACTTATCTCTTAGGCCACTTTCATGCCCCCCCTTCTCTTTCCGCACATGCATATTCTGGCTGCGGGGGGAAATGCGCAGCCAGAATATGCGCAGAGATCGGCCGTTCTGAAAGCCCCGCCCTTCTCCGCACCGCTTTGAGGCAGACATGAGCATGGTTACAAAGCTCGGCAGAGCAGGAAATCGAGGTCTGCATCCATGTCTGAAAGTGGCCTCAGTGGGTATTTTCAGACGTTACGAGATCACACTCAAGCACAGACAATCCCCTGTGGTGGGGAATGGTCCCGTAACGTCTGTTTGATTCCCGCCAGAGGTTCACCACAGTGAACCTCCGGCGGGAATCAAAATAACCATGCTTTCGGCCCACGTCCGGGGACCATGGCCGAAAGCGTGGTTAGCTGAACCATGGCCCGGAATCGGCAGCCGGTAACATCTGTTACCGGCGCCGATTCTGAGCCGTAGCATGGACCATGGGTCGGAATCGGACGCAGTGGCCGGATTGGCCACTGTGCCCGCCTGTCTCCCGGAGGGCGGGCAGCCAGGGGAGCGTGCAGGGGCGAGGCTGTGCGGCCACATGTTGCGCCGCGCAGCCCCCCCCCCCCAGATTCCCCACTGGGATCAGCCGGCACATCTGCTGGCCATGACANTGTGCGGCCACATGTTGCGCCGCGCAGCCCCCCCCCCCCAGATTCCCCACTGGGATCAGCCGGCACATCTGCTGGCCATGACAGCTGGATTCCGGCAGGGAATCAAATGGGTGATTCCGTGACGGGACGAAAGCTGCCCCGTCACGTCTGAAAATACCCTGTGTTAAACTCCCCAACCATCATTATAAAGAGTTCCTTGCAGGAGCCATTGTCTATCACTGCACTGATCCAATGCTCAGTGCTTGGGAAACTCCTATTTTCCATTACAGGAGTGCTTACTCTAGATACAATGAAAATGGTAATCTTGCATTCAAATGATTTCATGGAACCTGCTCCTAATTACATTCCTATATAGAACGTGAGGGAAATTATTCAGACAATTTTTCAATCTCCGCTTCATTTTTCCTTCCCCTCTGTTATGGTGTGTGTGTGTGCGCGCGCGTATGCATATAGAAGCGACAGGGTTGTGGGGACTTTCTCTATTTCTAATTGCAAACTGATGAGAACACTGACACACAACACATTCCTGAAAGAAAAATCAGAGGCAGTGTCACATGTATTTTGCTGCTATTCGATTCAGCATAGGCAGGTACTTTTGCATGCAAATGGATAGTAATGTTCACAAATCCTCACTTGACCCTCTCCTGATCCAAAGACTCCTGCTCCCATCTTTATCCCTTTCCCATGCTGCCTCCTATGCCTGGAACATATTCAAGTTGCTGGTTTTGACCTTTAATGCACTAAACGACCTGGGACCCATATATCTGACAGACTGCCTTTCCTACCATGCTCTGCCGCAGCCCCTGCGGTTGGCCAGGAGTGCCCTCCTGTGGGTTCCACCTGATGCCCTTGTCCATACGACGGTGGCTCGCTTCGTGGTTGCTGCCCCGATGCTGTACAACTCCCTCCCCCTGCAGGTCCATCTGTGTCCAGGCCTAAGCATCTTTCGAAGGCGGTGTAAAACCTTCCTTTTTAGTAAAGCATTTGGCGGGTGGGAATAAGGATTTGGTGGGAGTTCGGGGTTGGGGTGGGTAGGATTTTTGGTTTTTTGCTGAATTGTATTTTCAATGGTTTTTTGTAAGCTGCCCTGAGGTTTCAGGGAAAGAGAGGAAGGTAAAAATGTTGATAAAAATAAATAAATAAATAAATAAATAAATATACTCTCTGTTTCTTTCCTCCCAACCTTCAAATTCCTCCTAAAAACTAACCTCTTCTGTCAAGCTTTGCTATAGCTCCTCACTCCCACAGACTGCTCCCTGGTCTGTCCTACTGTCCTATCATTCCATTTCCCCTTCTCTCCTTCAACTAAGCTAAGCACATGTACTAGCAACTTCATAAATGTATCCCTGTCACTCTCCTTGTAGTTCCCTCTCCCTTGGTCCTTCTCAATTGTAAGCCTTGTCCTCTACACCCTGCAGTGCCATCTCTAACTAATGTTTTTTCAATGCCAGGCACGTACTGGTGCTAGATAAATAATTAAGAATAATTCTCAACAATAAAGGACTCAAGCTGCAACCCACAGACCACATAGGGTGTTTTCAGACGTGACGGGGCGGCTTTGCCCCGTCACGGAAACAACCCTCAGATTCCCCACCGGGATCACTCTGGCATGGCCAACAGATGTGCCGGGGGTTCCCGGCAGGGAATCAGGGAAGGGGCAGGGTCGCACGGTGCAACGTGCGGCCGCACAGCCCCGCCCCCTTCATGCTCCCTCACCGTCCGCCCTCTGGGGAGACGGGCGGGAGCCATGGCCAATGTGGCCGCAGTGCCCGCACGAAATGACCACGGGCCGGAATCCCATTAGGGATTCCGGGCTGTGATCACCGTACAGACATGACGGGCCCCTTCATCCCCGCCGGGAATCTCCTTCACCACGCGATCGGTGCTGGCCCCGCGGATTCAGCCAATCGCGTGGTGAATGTGATTCCCGGCGGGGATTGAGTGTGGCGAACATCTGGGGGGGAACTTCCGGTTCCCCAACAGACGTTACGGGACCATTCCCCACCACAGGGTACTGACTGTGGTTGAGCGTGATCTTGTAACGTCTGAAAATACCCATACTCTGGAGTAGCCCCGCTGAAGCCCATTTAATGGGACTACTCATGAGTCAGTAGTTTGGGGATCATGGCCTGTGCCTCCAGTAAGACTATTGGAGCAAAACTCTGGGTTACAGGCCTGGAGGAGGATTGGGTAGAACACTGGCTGTTTTTACCTGGACGCTAAATCCAAAATAACATCTCTCAACCCAGGTTTAAATGTCGTGTAAAAACCTAGTCCTAGTTTAAGACTGTCGGGTTAAGACTGAACTTGGATTTATTTCATCCGGATTTTCAAGGATTTATTTAACCTGGGCTCAAATAAGTCCAGGTGAATGTCCATGTAAACTGTAAATCCGAACTGAGCATAGAGATTAGTAGATAGAGCAAACATCCTCTCTACCCAGGAGCGTCTCTATGGTCATCAGCACTTTCTGGGGCTCTGGCCAGGAAAGCAGCATTTTTATTTATTTTATTTATAAAAATTCTTCCCCCAAACCTGGTGCAAAGTTGTGGGACTGTTCGAGAATATCTGTAAAGGGGAACAGATATCATCATGGAAGATGGCGATGGAATTCTGCAGCTCAGCAGGGAAGCACCATGGGATTTCTTTCAGTCATCCGTGTTAGTCTAAACCCCTATTAACCATGTACACCGTCATCCTGGATTTATGATTATTCCTTGTTTGTTGTAAATGTCCGTGTAAACAGGAACCCAGGATTAAGAAACTGAAATTTTAAAAACGGGTTAGTGTCCATATAAAAACAGCCACAGAGCTCTCTTTTCCCTTCTCACTGAGGAAAATGGCAGGTGGATGAGCTAAAACAAATGAGCAGGGCTGAAACTCGGTCTCGAGTTTTTCTCAGTTATTGTTGAGAATCATGGTTCTTGATTCGTTTTAAGTGAGTAACGATAATTGAGGGGGAAAAAATTCACAACATTTCTCGGTCGAGAAATTTTTCTCAAAATAACATTTACCACAATTTGCCGGTTACATTAGACCAATTTACCATGTATCACTTACTGTGTACTGTGTTCAGCCCAGTAATGTGCATGCTAAAAGTGGCATTTTGCTTACCAGGATGCAGGCAGTACATGGTAAGTGGTACATGGTAAATAAAATAGGTATATGGTAAATTGCAGTAAAACAAACAGTAAACGGTATTTCAAGAAATTTCTCGACCGAGATCTGTCTATCAAGATTGTACCAAGATCTCAGTGGCAGTTCTCAATTCTCGTGATATTTTCACAAGAAAAAAATTGTTTCTGCTTTCAGCCCTCTGAGCTAGAAAGAAAAAAGGTATCAACCATCCAATGAAGAGGCTTGAGAACTTTTCAGTGCCGTAGTTCTGTTTCCTTTAACACTGGTCTCTTCTCTCTTCGTTGCATGAGCAGTCCTAGTATTCTGCCATAGCTCCTTTCATGAGAATTTGGAGAGCAGCCAAATCAGCACAGAGATTTGAGCACTGTGGCATGAAAACTGGGAGCCCTCCAGCCCTAATGCAACAATAAAGAGAAACTCTCCACTGAGGCCACATGTCAGCTGTAAGAACTGAGTCAGGATTTTATAACCTGTAAGTCCAGCATGGCTGCTACAGAAATCTGTACCCTTTTAAAACTGCAGAGGAAGGCACATTCTTCCTCCAAAAGGAAAGAGAAATAAAAGAAGCTGAAGCCATAGAAGACTAGTCTGATTCTTTGGAGAATATTCAAGATCAAATTACCTTTTACCTGGACCAGTCTGGATGCTTCCCCACTAAGATCTCCGCTTCTCTGTGTTTGGAATAAATCTAAGACTGGCTGTTTGGTGTTTCTTTATTTTAGGGTGACCTTCAGATCAGACATGCATTGGTACATTGGGATGAATCTGACTTTAGGGAGCAGTTTTGAAGCAGTAAAACAACTCTCGTCTCAACAGGATGTGCCAAGATACCAGTCCTAGAGCACAGGTGTTGCTTATTCCCATTATATGGGCATGCTGATTTGATTCATTATTGGGGTCAGGAGCTACGGGAAAACCTGTACCCCAGAGCAACCCAGCCAGAGATGCAAATTTTAGAGGACACTTATGAGAAATACAGGTTGCAGGGTTCTTAGAGACAATGTAGCCCTGAAACTTTTATTTCTTATAAGCCCTGAAACTTGTATTCCTCATCTGTTGCTGCTGAACGTGAGGTCAGTTGCAAATAAATCGACAACTGGATTGATCCTAATTGATCCTGGACTATACGGTCAACCTCGTGTGTATTATGGAGACTGGCTGAGTCTGGGCCTATTTTGGCTGACCTTGTTCGAGCTGGGTACTCCATGCGGCATCAGCCATGGTCAGAGACGGGGTGGGGGGTAGCCATGGTTTTTAGGGATTCTTGGGCCGTGAGGAGGTATTCGGTACAGGCTACGTCAGGTATTGAGGGCCTCCATCTTGTGATTGATTTGGCAGGACACAAATTAGGGGTACTTCTGATTTACCATGCACCGACCTGTACAGCAGCAACCCTACACTTCGTCCCTTCTCACTTGCTGCCCCCCATGCCTGGAACTCCCTCCCTGTCCACATCCGCCTTGCCCCCTCCCTTCATACCTTCAAATCTCTCCTTAAAACTCACCTCTTTCGCTCTGCTCTGTCTGACTCTTTATCCTGCTGAGCCACTATTCCTATACCTACGATCGGTTTACCCTTATCCTTGCAACATGGACCTGCCTGCTGTCATTCTCATCGTAACCAAGCCAAGTACGTGCACTTGAGACCTCGCATCTTCATGAATGTTAGACCCCTTGTCTCTCCCTCTGTTCCCCTTCCTAAGTCTCTCCCCCAGCTCCTGTCTCTCAGATTGTAAGCCCTAGGGGCAGGGACCGTGTCTATTTTATTACTTTGTAAAGTGCCAGGTACACTGCTGGCGCTATATAAATGTTTGTTAATAATAATAATAATAATAGCCGAGCTGGTGTCAGAGGTGGTGTTGTGCTCCCCAAAGACTTTGGTCTTGAGGGACTTCAACATCCATGCTGACATGAGTCTTGAAGGGGCGGAGCATGAGTTCATGGCCGCTATGGCAACCATAAACCTGTCTCAAATGGTCATCAGCTCAACACACAATGGGGGGCATACATAGATTTTATTTTATATATTTTATGTATATTTTAAAATATTTTAATTTTTGTAAGCCGCCTCGAGCTGCTTAGGCAGGAGAGGTGGGATATAAAAGTTGGAAATAAATAAATAAATAAAATACCCTGGAGCTGATCTTTTGCACTGGCCTGGGGGGGGGGGGGGAGAATCCATTGGTGTCAGGCCCCTGACTAGGGGCCAAGGGATCCGTGACCAAGAGGGGGAACAAGCCCCGCCACTCACCAGGAGAGAAACCCCAACACAGGACCTGTCCCCCCCTCCCCCAGCGCTCCTAAACACTGACGCGTCGCTGCTGCCAGTGGCAGCGCAACAATAGGCACCGGGGGGAAGCATGGCGAGCGCTCCAGCCACACCCCCGTGCTTGCACGTTGTTCCTGGGGGCGTGGCTAGAGACGCTGCAGCTGCAGGCAGTCACCATGCCCCCAGCTCCATGGCACTCAGAGCGCTTGTGGCAATGCCTAGCCACACTGCATAAAGGCAGCTCCTCTCCACCATAGCACTGCTGGTGATCAGTGCCTCTGCACCTGGGAGACCGGCCCTTGTTTTGCTTGCACACCCTTTTGGAAACCGCAGAGCCTTGCTGACAGTATTGTGTGATTGGAGAGAGCAAATGTGGTGTGTGACTGTGGGGACTGTGTGGGCAGCGTTATTCAGGTAAGTGAGAGCCCTTGTTACCATACCCTTAGTGCACTGTCCCTGGGACCCTTCATAGCTGTGTGCCCTATCCCGCTCCCCCCCACCGTCCCGGGGCTTCGCACCCCTGCCTCCTGTCACCATCCCACACTCCCATCCTCGCCCTTCACCCTGTGTGCATGGTCACAGTGGCAGCCAGGAGGTGTGCGCTCATCCCAGATACCATATGATGAGCTGTGGATTCTTAATCCCAGAAGCCATATTCGATCCTGAGGGTTTGTTTCTAGGCATAATCTCCCTGTTCTTTGCTCATGTGGGGTTGTAGAACCATCACAGCTCCGATTCCCTTCTCCCTTCCCCCGTCATCCCTCACAGTTGGTGGGGGAGGTGTCAGCAGAGTCCTTGTTGTGGACGGATCATTACCTCCTATGGACTTGCCTCCCAGCACACATCTGTCCCCAGAGAGGTGCAGAACCAGTTTGGATGGTTCACCTCTGGAGACTTATGGAACCGGGGAGGTTCCAGAATGCTCTTGGGGAGTTGCCCTCTGATCTTGACGACTGTTCACTCGATGCCTTCGTAGCTTTTTGGAACACCTAGCTGACAGAGGTCATCGACAGGATAGCTCCTAGGCTTCCACTCCCTAAACTTCGGTGCCGCAGACCTCCTTAGTTTACAGAGGGTCTGCGGCAACTGAAGTGTGAAGGGCAGTGGTTGGGGTGGCAGTGGCATCGTTCGCATACTGAAGCTGAACGATTGCAACATAGAACTAGTTTACGAGCCTATTCTGTCGCTGTGTGGGCAGCAAAGAAGGAGTTCTTTGCTGCCCTCATAGCATCCGCAAAGTCTTGTCCCGCAGAGCTTTTCCGGGTGGTGAAGGGGATGGTCGGTCTCCAGCCTCACTCCACCTGGAACTGGAGTCTTCCAGTGCCCGCTGTGACATGTTTGTTGATTACTTTATGGATAAAATCACTCATATCCACCATGGTTTCAATGCCACATTTATGACAATAGGAGAACCAGAGGCTATGGAAGTCGCGCCTTGTCTGGTTTTGTGGAATCGATTTCAGTGGGTGTTGCCCACCTCTTATGAACCGGACCTATGACCATCCTGGCTGCTCAAGGCCAGCCGGGAGATGCTGGGGCCATTGCTGGCGGGGGTGGTCAATGCTTCTCTTTGGGAGGGCAGAGTGCCGAGCTGCCTCAAGGAGGCAGTGGTTCGGCCTCTGCTCAAAAAGCCATCACTTGATATTGACTCCCTTGCCAATTATCAGTCTATCTCTAACCTCCCCTTTTTAGGGAAAGTTATTGAATGGGTTGTGGCTGCAGGGGCATCTGGACTGCATCAGTTTTCTTGATCCCTCGCAGTCCGGCTTTCATCTGGGTTATGGCACTGAGACTGCACTTGTGACCTTGGTCGATAATCTCGCCGAGAAATGGATTATGGTTGATTGACTCCGTTGACTTTAGAACTGTCCGCTGCATTTGATACCGTTGATCATGAGATGTTGGTGACTCGCCTGCGGAACCGAGCTGTGATGGGCGGGATTGTTCTTGAATGGTTCCGCTCTTTCCTAGCTGGAAGAACTCAGCAAGTGGTGCTCGGGGATTGTTCTTCAACTCCCGGAACCTTGCATGTGGATTCCCACAAGGTTCCATTCTATCCCTTCTCCTGTTCAACATGTATATGCAGCCGCTCAGTGAGGTCATGAGACAGTATGGAGTGCGGTGTCATCAATATGCTGATGACATCCTTTCATCCAACCCAGACCCGGTAGTCTTGGTGCTTACTCGATGCTTGGCGGCTGTGGGGGACTCGATGAGGGCGAGCTGACAAAGTTGAATCCCGACAAGACGGACATGATGGTGGTGGGTAGGGCGGTGGATGTAGCGGCTCCCGTCATTGATGGGATTCGCCCTCCACCGGTCCACCAGGTCCACAGTCTGGGCATGCTCCTTGATCTGCAGCTCCGCTTGGATGTCCAGGTGAAGACTGTGGCGAGGAGTGCGTTCTGCCAATTACATCTGGTGCATCGGGCATATGTTTCAGGTAGCGACCTGGCGATCACCATCCATGCTTTCATTACCTCAGGATTGGACTATTGTAACGCGCTCTACGTGGGGCTACCCATGGCGATGGTTTGGAGACTGCAGCTAGTGCAGAATGCAGCGGCCCATCTCCTTATGGGGTCAAGCTGCCATGAGCACATTACACCGGTGCTCCAGCCTCTGCACTGGCTGCTATAGTATTCCGGCTCCGATTCAAGGTACTGGTTTTTACCTATAAAACCCTATATGGCCTGGGCCCCACCTATCTGTGGGACCGCCTCACCCCCCGCGTTCTGGATAGGCCCCTACAGTCCGCCAGGAGCACCCTTCTTGAAGTCCCCCAAGTTGTTCAGGGGGCAACTATGGAGAGGGTGTTCTCGGTGGCTGCTCCTCAGCTGTGGAACTCCTTCCAGCAGAGGCCCAGGTGGCCCCGGACCTCCCCTCATTCCATCGTCAGTGCAAAACCTGGCTGTTCTGTCAGGCTTTCGGTGAGGGGAGGTGGGTGATGGCGGGGGTTTTGGAGGGGGGGGAGGTTGGGAGGGAGTGGGGGTTGATTATTTTTACATCCCCCATTATGGTTTATGTTTTTTATATATATTTTTAAATTTTATATTGTAAGCCGTTCTGAGCTGCCTTGGCAGGAGGGGCAGGGTAAAAGTCGATGAAATAAAAATAAAAACAAATAAATAAATATCCTCTAAAATTTGCATATCTGGCCACCCTAACCCCAGCCAATATCGCAGGACGACTGTAATTATTCCTGCCAAACATGTCTTTGAATTCTTGTTCTGTTTCCAATTCGTTATGTTAAAGGGGGGTAGGGGGAGAGACTTTCTACAGCATGTACTTCTGTCGCGAGTAATTCCATTGTCTGTCTTGTGACTGGTCATGGGCTCCCAGCCACAGCAATTGGAACCTCATCAAGAGTTATGGGGATGGTTACAGTTAATCAGGGGTTTGATTCAAGCATACTTCCATTTATGGCTGCTCCAAAACCCAAGGTTCTTCTCTAAGACAGTGAGGGAAATCCAAAAGAGCTTCACTGGCTTGTGACAGATTTACCCCCTCTTTAGTGGAGGGCAGGATCTGGACCTCCCCTACTTAATTTCTTCATGCAGCTCCCAGTGGTTTAATTAGGCTCCTGTAATATTGCACAAACAGGCTGCAGATTATTCTTGCTAAAGAAAGGCCCATGTGGCACTTGTTCGGTTATTCTGGAGAAACATGTTATGCAGGAGAGGAAGTTAGCTAACATGCTGCTCATTCTGTGTGATTCTGGTCAAACTGTATTTTGGCAATGTAAAAATGTGTTTCTTGGCTGACCAGGGCCACATAGCAAAACTGGCACACTAAAAAGGACACTCCAAAGCACGAGTTTTAAACTAAGGCTGTTTTTAAAAGAGATGCTCCCACTCGTGTCCACCCAGTGCACATGAGTGGGAGCATCCCGTTCGAATGTGAAGGTGCGCACTCCCACGACCCACGCACCTCCACCCATCTCCACCCACCACCCATGCACAGATCAACCAGCAGAAATGCTGGTTGTTCCATGCACGGAGGTGGGTGAAGGTGGGTGGAGATAGGTCTGTTCCCTCCCCCTACACATGGCCCCTGCAACGGAACTCCACCCGCTGCACACAGATCGCCCCCCCAGTGGTGGTCCGTTTACAGACAGTCTTAAGCAAAGGCCAGTTTGGCAAACAGAACCAATGGGAACGTTTCCACAACTCCTTATCCCCCTTCTTAGCCTTTCTGCCTCACTTGGCTATTTAGATTTTCCGTAGGTTCATAGAACTGAAAATCAGGAATCTTGTCCAGCCCCTAAACTGAGGCATGATACCCTATACCTAAAAGGCAGGGGTGGGGAACCTCACTCCTCCCAGGGGCCACTTTGAAAATGACTACAAGCTCCATGGACCACACAGAAGTTGGGGGCGGGGGCTACTTAAGAGGTGCGCTCAGGAAGAGGAGAGTCCAGATCCTGGATCCATTCCATGGATCTGTCCCCTATCCTTGTGTGCATATCCTCATCTCTGCTTCCTTACCCTGCGCTCCGTTTTACAGTGCCTGGGAGTAGCCCGTGCCAGGAACTGGAGCGGGACCATATAAAAACTAGCCATAGGCCACATTTGACCCTTGAGCCTGAGATTCCCTACCCCTGCACTAGGGAATCCTCCATGTACCTATCAAGACAGCATCTGACCAAAAGAACTTAATTTTTCTCAATATTGTGCTTAAAACTCCTGCAAAGTCAGCCTTTCTCCACAAACATGGCAGCGGCAGAAATCAACAGAGCTTCAATCATTCATAGGTGCTACCCGGATTTATTCTACCTGAACAACTGGCCCTTGAAGCTGTAAATTAGTGCTTATGATGTTAGGACTTTTTCTTATTACTATTATTATTTTTCATTCATTCCTATAGTGCTGATTGAGCTGCTTAAATGGTTGCAAGCAAAGTCATCTGCTGAAATGGTCTCATTTATTCTGTAGCCGATGTCAGTGTTAATATAAAGAAATATTTCTATTTCAGCATCCAAAATGAAGAGAGGGGGCCCAGACCTGTTCCCACTTGAGTTCGAGGCAGCTGAGATGATGGCTGACAAACTTCAGCTGTCTCCAGTATGCCTGCTGCTATCAGCAACTTTTAATCAAGAAAAGGGGGGGTGTTGTTTTTTTCCAGAGCAATTTGGTCTTCTGCAGCAATCAAGTGCATGTAAAGATGTGAGAAATGTCTGACCTGCACCAGTAAAAAAATTCTGAGCATAGAATGTGTGCTGCCAGCTGTCTGCTTTCTCCTCCCGCTCTCTTGCTCTGTCACAGACTTCCTCTCTTAGAACTGGCAAATCACTTAAAACATTCTGTGCCTCAGTTTCCCCATATGTAAAATAACAATAATACTTCCTTACCTTACGGTGGGTTGGGGAACCGCAGGCCTGGGGACCAAATGTGGGCCTTGCCTAGATTTTATGTGGCTCCGTTCCAGTTCCTGGATCTAGCTGCTGGATCCATTTCCTATCCCCAAACACTGACAAACTGAGCTCAGGGTAAGGGAGCTGAGATGAGGATATGCCCACAAGGATAGGGGGCAGACCCATGGTATGATCTGGACTCATCTTTTTGTAAGCACGCACACACACACACGCACACGCACACAAGTATCCACCCCCAACTTCTTTGTGGCCCTCAAAGATTGTAATGATTTTCAAAGTGGCCCCAGGAGGGAAAAGGTTTTTAATACCTGCCTTACAGATATGTTTTGGGATGCCCAAATAAGCACCTGGAAAATCTCTATAAATGCCAGTAACTATAAAATATTAATTTTAAAAGTTTGATAACTAGTTCTCCCATCTCTTCTACATTAATTTTTGTTCAAAACTCTCTTCTACGTTGATTAAAAGCTATGATCATTGAAATGTAGTCTTGACTACTGACACCAGTAGTTTCATGAATTCAGAAGTGCCAATCACTAAGAGGAAGGCATCCAGGATGCAAGAGAGAGAGAGAAAAAAGAAAAATCTGAGATTCAGGCAGCAAAAAGCCCTTGGCCGCAGCAATGGCAGCCACTGGGCCCCATCGCACTCCCTTAGGGAGAGACAAGGGCGGGGAAGCAGGCTGGCACTCCCCACTGCAGCAAGGTTGCTGCAGCGGGAGTTGGAGTGGGGCTCCCGAGCTGGCGGGAAACGCAGCCGGACCCAGCTACGGTTACCCCAGGCAACAGGCTTCCTGGCCAACCCAGAGGTGTGGCATGGAAGGCCCTCCCAGAAAGGGGAGGAGCTTCACCACCATGTGGGCGGCTCCCTCGTCATTCAGGCGAGGGAGCCCGGAGCTACAAGCCATGTCTGAGTGCGGCGCGCGATCCAGGGCCAGAGGGAAGCGGGGAGCTGAGCGGCGTGGGCAGTTGGGGGTGTGTGTGTGCGCGGTAAGGAAGTCTCCCTCCCACGTCTTCCTCCTGCCGGGGTGCAGACACCGCAGTCCCCCTCCCACATCTTCCCCCTCTCCCCCCCTGAATTGTGAGTGCCAGCAATAGGCACTGAAGCCACTGCCAGGCGAGGAAAAAGGAGCGTAGGGGACTGGTGTGTGATTCCCCAAAATGGGGAAAACTAAAAAAAGGAGCCGTCCCAGTCCAGCACTGCGGCTGGTGCAGTCCCCGCCTGTGGCAGCTGAGACAAAAGGCTGGAGGGTGAGGCTGCACGAGCCCCTTCAAGAGAAGGTATGGGGGGAGTCATCCTGTTGTCCCTGCAGGAACAGCTGGAGGGCTGCGAAGCCCTTATGGAGAGGATAGCAGCTGCTTGGGCGGGCCACCCGCTGAGGGTGGAGCCAGTGGTGCTAGCCCCTCTGCCAGGGGAAGGCCCAGAGTGTCCAGAGCTTGAGGAGCTGGGGTCCGCCCCCCTCGGGGGGCACTGACCCCATGACATGCCTGGGCCTGTCCGGGGAACCCCAGACATCCCGCTTTCAGTCCCCGTGACTTATGCGGCAGGCATAAATGAGGCCCCGGGACCCCTTCTCCAACGAGGGGGCAGCATGGTTGTGCCCCCGCCCAGGTACCGGGATGGAGCCTTGGCCCCTCCCCCTCCTGTACGCAAAGGGCGGAAGCAACCCCATGAGCCAGCCAGGAAGGGGGTGGCAGGTGAGGCGGGACCCCCAGTAGGAACACTACCGGCCCTAGGGCCAATTCCAGCCCTGCCTCAGGCACCCTCCTGCCAGAGATCTGGGCTGAGGGGGGCACCTTGTCCCCTTCCCAGGAACAAAGCCCCGCCGGCACAGAGAGCGAGAGAGGAAGGTGGGGAACGACAGGACCAAAAAGATCCGGAGATGCTCAGGAGGATCGAGGTACTGGAGCACAGACTACGGGCCATGGCGGAAGAATACCAACCCCGCCGCCACCACCGGATCCATGGCCCTTAGCGTCAACTTATGCAGGTACAGGGAAACCAGGGATGGCGGGATACCCACCCGGACCAGTGCAGCCTCCAACATACCAAGTCACGGGGGTGGGGGGCATGGTTCCCCTGTGGATGGCCAGGCCCCCGCTGGCTATCTGCGAAGGGCAGCAGGGAAGTAGTGTCCAATGGGGGAGTACGCCAGGGGGTGCACCGGTTTATGCTCCCCCATCAGGTACAGGGAGTGAGACACCACGTCTGTGGTGGAATGGGCCTGGATAGCAGCCTCAGGGCTGGGAGTCCCCCCCCATGGGGGGCAACAGGGTTTGGACTGGCTCCGGGACAATGGGGTGCAAGCGCGCACCCGGGGGGCTGGTCTGTCCCCCTCGGGACTCAGGCACTGCAGGTGTGGGCTCAACCACGGGGTCAACCAGGGTACAGAAATATGGGGAAGCGCCCTCTCCCACCAATGGGTGGTGGTTACACGGATATTTCTGCCCCATTCTGTGACCATCTGCTGCAGCCCACAAGGGAGAGGATAGGGTGGGGCGAATACATTGATATATTTGCCCTCCTATTCACGGACCCTATCCCTGACCCGAATGAGAGGGAGAATAAAAAGGATAAAGAGTGATTTCACCACCCCAAGGCAGACAGGAATTGGGCAAATTGGACCATATCCTTTTCGATTTATCAAGGGATGATAGTGCAGGCATACCCGGATAGGGCTCACGCACTAGTGAAATACGCGGACATTGTCCATCGTGCATACGACACAGGCCCCCCCGGGGCCTGGCTCAGGTATGACGAGGCATTTCGACACAGGGCGTCTTATACACCAGGTCTGAGGTGGGATGTTCATGCCCATGATCTATGGCTGAATTGCATGAGTGACTCAGCCATAGCATCCAGGGCAGACAGTGGGCACGTACTGACCAAAGGAGGGGTGGCCCCCACTAATGACCCCTTTCAGAGTAAGGGCCGCAAGGCCCAAAATACAGGGGGCACCCAATGCTGGGAATTCGCACACGCAGGAAAATGTGGTCGCAACGGATGTAAATTCCACCATGCATGTGCCATTTGTGGGGGGTATCATGCCGCGACGACATGTAACAAGGGGAGGCAGTCGTGGGCAATGGGGAAAAGCCAATCGGGCCCCCTGGGTAAGAGTAATCAAGGAGGACCCCCGGGGGCAGCTCAGGAAAGGGCTCCAACCCGTTAAAGTAGAGAAGTTAGAAAGGGCATTACAGGACCACCCAGATAAGGAGGAGGAGGCATATATAGTGAACAGCTTTCGTAAGGGGTTTAGGATACCGGCAGTGGGTGTTCAGCAACAATCAAAACCAACCCCTAACCTTAAATCAGTGATAGGAATGGAACGGGTGGTACAAGCCAAATTGGATAAGGAAGTGCGGGAGGGCAGAGTGACGGGGCCATACCAGGTCCTGCCAACGGAGGGCATGGTGGTCTCCCCACTCGGGGTGGTGCCAAAGAAAGCCCCAGGGAATTCCGTTTGATCCACCACCTCTCCCATCCCTGGGGAGGATCAGTAAATGATGCCATCCCAAAGGAACTCACAGCCGTCCACTACGCTTCATTTGACAAGGCCTTTTTCGGAGCCTTCCGTGTTAGCAAGATCGTAGCCGAGTCCGGGCGGGATTGCACAGGGAGAGAGCCCTTTCCATCGACGACATAAGGCTGGGCAGTAAGACACTCCGCTTTCACTTGAGATGGTCCAAAATGGATCGGCGGGGCAGAGAACATGTTGTTATCCTCCACAGGGCGGGCTCTCCTGAATTTGCCCCATTCTGGTGGTAGAGGAATACCCTAGGGTCCGCCCTACATTAGCTGGGGTCTTTTTTAGGCATGGACATGGCCTCCCCGTGACCCATTACCAGTTTACAGTGGTGCTGCGGAGGACATTAGGCTACCTCAACCTCCCATCCTCCAAATACGAATCACACTCCTTCCGTATCGGGGCAGCATCCTTTGCAGCCGCAGCCGGCCTCCCAGAGCAGGAGATAAGAGCAGTAGGGCGGTGGCACTCCCAGGCATACCACACATACATCCGGGAACTGGCACGCTAACCTTTATATTCCATCTGTTCACTCAAGTGCAGTGAGGTTTCGCAGCAGGATTCTGGTATGGATCATCAGCCAGTCTAGTGCGATGGGCTGTGAAGGCTGAGGGCCAGACTCGCTGGGGAACCCAGCTGGGATTGGCGAACACAGCGGAGATTCACTGGATGGGGCGGAGCGGAATGCATTGGCATCAGCTACTCCCCACTCTACGGGCGGTGGTGGCTAACAAGCCACCAGACTTTGTGGTAATCCATCTGGGAGAGAACGATATACCAAGACTGAAGGGGGTGGCAATGGTCGTTAACATCAAGGCCAACCTATTAGAGGTGAAGCAGCTTTTCCCAAGGGCTACCATTATTTGGACAGATTTGGTAACACGATTGAGGTGGGACAAAGCTCTAAACCCATGAAAAGTCAATAAAACTCTGCAAAATATAAACAGGGAGGTGGGAAAATGGCTTCACTCTAGGGGAGGTATAAGAATCTCTCACCACGGGATTACACACAGGTCACCCGAGTTTTATTGCCATGACGGGGTACACTTGTCGCTGGAAGGCAACCAAGTTTATTTGGCTACTGTGAAGGCAAAACTGGTTGAAGTTTTAGGTTAGATTAGGCTGGGTGGGGGTCGGGACCATCCGATGCAGAATCGGCGGTCCCTTAGTGGCAGGGGTCCAGCACTGTTAGGTGTTAAATAGTTAAGTATATACAGGGCCCCGAGTCTTCTGCGCTCCTGCGATTCGCGGAATTTGCACAGCATCCTGCCCTAGGCAGGATTATCGCAGAAACTGGGGAAATCCCCGCAGAATTTCCCTTCCTTGGCGGTAAGTCAATCCAGGACCTGCTTTATTCAGGCCACAAGCCAATCAGGGGCTTGCGCGGCCTTTATAAAGCAGGTCACAACAGCACGTGTCACTTATGGTCCGGAATCCACTTGAGACCGCCGCTGCCGCCGAGGGACCCGACTCCAGCCACCGCTTCTCCAGCCGCTCTGGGATCGCCACTGCTGCTGCCGCCGCCACCGAAGGACTCCAGCCTGACCTCCAGCTGCCGCTTCTCCAGTCGCTTGAGGGATCGACGCCGCTCCAGCATAAGCTAAGTAGGCGGTTGGGGGGGGTGTTCTCCTGGGGGGGGGGCCGCTGCGCGCTCTGCATTTTACAGTTTGGGGGGGAGGGGGTCCCGCTGCACGCTCTGCATTTTACAGTTTGGGGGGGTCCTTCTGCGTGCTCTGCATTGTACAGTTGGGGGGGAGGGGGTCCCGCTGCATGCTCTGCATTTTACAGTTTGGGGGGGAGGGGGTCCCGCTGCACGCTCTGCATTTTACAGTTGGGGGGGTCCTGCTGCGTGCTCTGCATTGTACAGTTGGGGGGGAGGGGGTGCCGCTGTGTGCTCTGCATTTTACAGTTTGGGGGGGAGGGGGTCCCGCTGTGCGCTCTGCATTTTACAGTTTGTGTGTGTAATGTGTGTGTAACATGGCAAAAACACACTTTGCCATGTGTTTTTGTGGGTGGGTTTCCTGCTTTGCCATGTGGATCGCAGAATTTTGCCATATGGGTCGCAGAATTTTCCATTTTGGGTCGCAGAATTTTGGAAAAAATTTTGCAGAAGAATCGGGGCCCTGAGTATATAGCAATTGGAGGCATCTCCTTAAGAGATGGGGATGCGACACCTGGCGCAAAAGCAGGGCACGGCAAGCGTGAGGGTCACATCCCAGGAAGAGGTGCCTTTCAGAAGGAGGGCAAGGACAAGCACGGTCCTCAGTCCTTCGGTGCTGTATCCTTGCTCCAGTCCGGAAAGGACACTGTTCCCTTCAGTCACGGCCTCTGGCCGGTGAGCGAAAGGGGAGACGTTGTTTGGGCTGGCACTGGAGGGCACATCCAGGCCAAGTCCTGTTAGTTATGTTATTAATGGCTATACAAGCTGAGAGTGCTGGACCTGAATTGCTTAGAGGCAATTACCCCACTTCGCTTAATTACAATTTGAATAAGGAGTGCGGCCGTGAAAACCCCAACTTAGAGTCCTTGTCTCATTCCGGATGCGCCGACAAACTACATTTACAAAGATGGCAAAGATCTGCAGCCTTCCTAGCTGGTTTGTTTAGTACTAAGGGCCAAACACCTAAGCCTCGAAACACTTTTTTACTAGCTTGACTTCATGGAAATTGCTTCAGTCTAAGTGTGCTAGAACTGACAGTATAGCACATCCTCCCCAGGATGTTATTATTTCTTTCCGAGGACACACTACTGTGGTTGCAGCATGCTAATTATAACTGTATTCAAAGAGGGTATCCATGGAAACAAGAAATGACAGAACAGTCGCTGAGATGTTCTATTTTGTACAATAAATGAGGGGTTAAGAGAGTCAATGCAAGTATGATTATCAGGAATCCTGGCAAAAGAAAACGTGTTTGCTCCTAACATGTGGAAATAGAAAGGAACTGGCAACGAATGTATGTATGTGATGGATTTTCTGTTGACTTGATTGAAAACTTCCTGGATGCTTGAAGACCATCCAGTGTTGCTTTCTTTACAAAAGTATAGCACTCTGGAGAAAAATAAATCAACCCACTAGGCTAGGGTTTTTTCATTTCTTTATTTTCATGGCATTATTTGTCATTCAAAAATTGCCAAACACCTCTAGTTCTGTCTTTGCACCTCTAACTTAGTTTCACCTAGCTCTAGTCTAGACCACCTGTCTCACATGTCGTACCAAACAATGTTATATCTTGGTGCCCAGCGTAGTCAAATTTGCTATGGCTTCAAAATGTCATGCAGTTCCAGGGCACATCCTGGTCAGGAAATTTTATGCCACTGCACAGAAAAAAATATGGCTCCTAACGAGGGCTAACTTATGGCAGAAGTTATTAAGTAGAGGTCCTGCTAAATAATTCTGCCACCACTTGATAAACTGTTGCCTTAACCAGGTACCTCAGACTCTAAGACATGACATGTGAAATTGTTAAATTTGAATATACACACACACATTCAAAATGTGCATACATCTCCTATCAGTCACCAGTGTTTAAAATGTTGCTAAGGTTTGAGAATCAAGCACACAGAAATTAGATATGTGATACAACCTTGATTCAAACCTTGGCCATTTTTAAACGGCGCTGCTGGGTGGGGGGTGCATGGGTGCACCGGGGCGGTGGGCGGGGCATGCACACAACCACACACGCATCCCCACTCACCCCCCACTCATCCCCATGCACGGAGCAACCGTGGAAAACGGAGGTTGCTCCGTGCATGGGGATGAGTGGGGGTTGAGTAGGGATGCGTGTTAGGTGGGAGTACACATGCACCCCACACTCACCATGCGTGCCGTGTCCTTCACACGGGCCTCTCCCACTCATGAACATGCAGATTTTTGCATGTTCATGAGTGGGAGAGGCCTGTGTAAAAAGGGCCCTTGTGTGTCTGCACCAAGACAGCATCGTTAGTTAAATGTTCATCTACTATATTTTGCACAGCACTGAGCCTCATTCAGTGTACAGCTTGGGTGGGCAGGGCACTGGAGAACTCTTTCCTTCCAAGGGGCCACCTTGAAAACTATTACAAGCTCTGAGAACCACAAAGAAGTTGGGCTGGGGGTGCTTAAGGAGTGCTCAGGAAGTGCCGGAGGGTCGATCAGGGATCTGTCCCCTATCCTTCTGTGCATGCCCTCATTCCTGAGTTCAGTCTTTCAATGCTTAGGAATAGGAACTGGATGCAGGGGCCGGGCCAGATCCAGGAAGTGAAAAGGGGCCAAACAAAAACTAGTCATAGGGCACATCTGACACCCAGGCCTGGGGTTCACCACTCTCTGGTCTACAAGGAATGTGGTTGCTGTGTTTGTTCCAAATATAAGAGGTGGACACAAACTGGATCAGATTATACCTTTTATTGGACTAACATTTATTTGCTAGAATGTGCAAGCTTTCTGAGCCTTCCTCAATAGTCGACTTCTTTAAGCCTAATGAAGGGCTCTTTGTGGCCCAGAAGCCATTGAACAGGACTCGTTTCTCCTATTCGTATTCCTAAACCAGCTGTTCTCCTCCTATTTGTGAGCCAGTGTAGTCTAATGGATAAGGTGCTAGACTTGAACCCTGGTCTCTCAGGTCCAAATTGCATCTTAGCCATGAACGTTTGGGGTAAAAACAGACATGCACATAACACCGCTTTCACGTTTCTCATGCATCTTGCAGGGCTACATAAGGCACCAATGCAGCCCTGCAACATGCATCGGAAATGTAAAAGCTTTTGTTCATGCTTTTTCTGGGTGTTCATGTGTGAGTGCCGTCCCTGTAAAAAGGGTCATTGAATTATAGGATTTAAGGAACATATGAATTATTTTGGGGGAGTCCCTCTAGATTTCCCTTGCTGAAATAGTGTTACCTTGTTCTCACTAGTAGGAAAGATCGGGCTGAAAAGTTTATCTACAAAATAATTTTTCAGCCTTGGCCACCCCTTCTATTTATTATTTTTTCTCCTTGGTTAATTGTTCTACTTTTGCAGAGTCAAGCTATCTTTGAAGAGTTTCATGAAGTTCTGGAGAAGTTAATTTGAAACGTGTTGGCAGTATTATTATTATTATTATTACTATGTATTCAGTTTGGACTTTACTTTTTAAGTCTCATGACTCCACTGATTTGGGGTGTTCAATTTTTGGTTTTATTTATGGAAATAAATGTTTGGTTTTATTTATGGAAATATGATGTACACATGTTTGGTTTTTGACTTGTTTCATTACCAAACATTTTCACTGTTTCGATTTTCATAGACCTTCTTTGGGATATTTGCAATTTTCGCTTAGGTCTGTGGATACCGTTTTTGGTCCTTTGTGTTTGCTGAGTTATCTCAGTGCCACACTGCTTGTAAATGAGCGACCCCTTCGGTCGGCTGGGGGCACCTTCTTGGAGGTCCCCCGTGTAAAGTGGGGGGCCACAATGGAGAGGGCGTTCTCGGTGGTTGGGCCGCGACTATGGAACTCCCTCCCAGAGGAGGGCTGTCCGCTGGGCCTGTAAAATGTGGCTGTTCTCCCAGGCCTTCAGAGGAGGGGAGGGGGGTTGGGATAAAAGTGTTGGGGAGCGGGGTTGTTTTTAGGTGAATTTGTACATGTTTTAATTTTTGTGTTTTACTGTTCTACTATTATCTTATTTATTGTTACTTTTTATGTTGTAAGCCGCCCCAAGATGCCATGGGCATGAGGGGACAGCTAAGAAATGTAAATAAATAAATTAAATAAATAAAAATAAATGGAACTTAAAATAGCCTTATGTGAGCACGTGAGGCTTCCCTCAGTGGGTGCTTTTAGAGTCTAAATTTAGATGAATAGGCTGTCCCAGTGCTGGCTGTGTGCTGGCCCATCCATCTAAAGGCAACCTTTCAGATGTGGAAGTGGAGCAGACGCTGCCTGCTCTGGGAGGCCAGCCCCGTTTGTGGCATTCCGGAACCCTCCAGAGCACTGTCTGCAGAGCAGGCTGGCCAAACACAGGGGGCTGGCAGTCTGTCTGATCAGTGGACCCACATTACAGCTCAGCTTTTGGCTGTCCATTGCCCTGGGCAATTGTGGTGGCCCCTGCATGTCTGGCGCACCACGTGTTTGGGGGCGGAGTTGGGAAAAGCCCGCACGCGGGCTAAGGGCAGAGCAAGACGGGCAGCACAGGGGAAAGGAGCTGTCTCCAGGCGCTCCATGCATACAGGCTGACTATCCCTGCCGGGAGACCACAGGCCGGTGTGGCTTTCCTGATCCGAGCCTGGCCCCGAACCTTCTGCCGAGCGCAGCCACTGTGGGACCATCGAATGGGGGACACCTACCTGTATTGCTCTGCCCTCAAAAAAGTTATGATCCATCAGAAGCAGCAGTTACTCAAGTGTGTGAGTAACTTGACCAAGCCCAACTCCCTCCCAGATCTACCCCGGGGGTCCTGACAAGGAAGGGGAGATGCCACATGGTGTCAGAAGTGGTCTTCACTCCCCAGTGAAGTGATCCACCAGAGAAGTGACCAGCCCACAACTGCCATGGAGCACTTCAAGCCCCCACCCACCCTCAGCTTTGAAGGGAACCTGGGTGAGAACTGGTGCAGATGGGAGCAGAAACTAAGCCTATACCTGACAGTGACCAAGGCGGATCAAGAGGAGGAAGACTACGTGGTCGCCGTGGCCCTTCACTGCCTAGAGGAACATGCCCTCGAGGTGTACAACACCCTCCCAGCGGTGTATGCAGACTTGGTACACAAGACCTTAGATGAGCTCCTCACAGCCCTGAGAAATTACTGCGTACCCAGGAAGAATCCCGTTTTCAAAATATTCCAGTTTTGGCACCTCCCATATGACGACAACGCGGGCACTGACCCCTTCCTGACTGCCCTGAGGGAGAAGGCACAGCATTGCGAGTTTGGCCCTACGGTAGACCTGATGCTACGTGACAAAATCTTCTTCAGCATCACCAACCCCAAACTCAAAGAGAGGCTCCTGGAGAAACCTGACCTCACCCTGGCCCAGGCAATTGACATGTGCAGGACCAAGGCCATCACAAAGGCCCAAGCCATGGCAATGGCCACCAAACCGTGAGTACTGGCAGTGCAGGCATGTTCATCCATCTCACCCAGCAGCACCACACTACCCCACCCAGAAGGCACAATGCCTCACAAACGGAATGCGGAGGACTCCCACCGCCAATGTAGGAGATGCGGCCGCCATCATGGATCCCAACAGTGTCCTGCCTTTGGTGAAACATGCCGCCGATGTGGTGGGAGAAACCACTATGCCAAGGTATGCAGAGCCAAGCAGCCGGTGCAGTCCGCCTCGGGCGCCATGAACATGCTTTACGTGGGTGCCACTGCACCTCCCCGCCAGAGCAGCACCCAATACCTGACAGACCCCTGGTTCAGCACAGGAGACGTGGCTGGACACCCGGTTTCTTTCAAGCTGGACACAGGCATGGAAGCTAACACACTCCCTGCCAACGTAGCGAGGTCCCTCCCGTCCCACATCCTCTGGAGCAAGCCGGATATCTCCCTAGTCGCTTTCGGAGGAGGGCGTGTCACACTCACTGCAAAGATCACCATCAGATGCTCCACGTGAACCTCCAGTGCCATCCTGCCCCTGTACGTCATTGACACCCAGGACCCCCCACTCCTGGGCAAGTCGGCATGCCTGTCCCTTAACTTGGTGCAGTGAGTCCATGTGATGACCCCCGCCCCCCCAGAGGACACCAACGAGCTCCTGGCCAGCTACGCAGACGTCATGGGAGGCCTGGGGCACTTCCCCGGCCAGCACCACATCCATGTGGCCCCTGAGGTGGCCCCTGTGATCCATGGCTGCAGGAAAATTCCCTTTTCCATCCAGAAACAGCTCCGAGCCACCGTTGCAGACCTAGAGGCCTCCAAAGTAATATCCCGAGTGACCAGGCCCATGCCCTGGGTGAGCAGTCTGGTAATCACACAAAAAAGAACAGCTCGCTCCGGATCTGCTTAGACCCCAGAGATCTGAACAAGGCAATCCTACGTCAGCATTTCTCAATCCCCACTGTAGATGATGTCCAAAGGCAGCTAGCAGGCAAGTCCATCTTCACTATCCTTAACGAAAAAGATGGCTACTGGCAGGTCGCGCTTGACAAGCCCTCGGCAGAGCTGTGCACCTTTAACACACCCTGGGGGCGATACCACTTCAATAGGCTCCCATTCGGCATCAAGTCAGCCAGTGAAGTGTTCCAACAGAAGAACTACGAATGCTTCGGCGACATCCCGGGAGTACACATCATCGCCGATGACATGTTGATAGCTGCTGCGTCCAAAGCTGAGCATGATCTCACACTCCGACAAGTCTTGCAGCGTGCTTGTGACAAAGAGATCAAATTTAACAAGGAGAAAATACAGTTCATGTTCAAGCGGGTGCGATACATGGGCCACATCTTCTCACAAGAAGGCGTCCAACCAGACGGAGACAAGGTGGAGGCCATCCAAAAGCTATCAGTGCCTCAGGACAGGAAGGCACTGCAACAAATCTTAGGCACAATCCAGTACCTGGCACAGTACATACCGAATGAGTCAAGCCTGACCGCGCCCCTCAGAGCCCTCCTACGCAAGGATGCCGAGTGGCTCTGGGATGCTCACCACCAGCAAGCCCTGGAGGCGCTGAAGAGGGCTACCTCCACTGCCCCAGTGCTTCGGTACTTTGACCCGGCAGAGCAACCGGTCATCCAAGCAGATGCCTCCAAGGATGGACTGGGGGCCTGCCTCTCCCAACAGGGGCAGCCCATCGCTTATGCCTCATGAGCCCTCACTGCGGCCAAGCAGAACTACGCCCAGATAGAGAAGGAGCTCTAAGCCTTCGAGTTTGCCACAGTGAAATTCCATCAGTATATATATGGCACCACGGTCAAGGTACAGACTGACCACAAGCCGCTGGAGGCCATCGTGAGCAAGCCCATAGGGAAGGCACCAGCCAGGCTGCAGCGCATGTTGCTCCAACTACAGAGGTATGACCTGGAGCTGGAATACACGAAAGGTATGAGTATGCACATCGCCGACATCCTGTCCAGAGCGCCCGTCCACTCCCCTTCGGAGGAGACACAATCCCTGCAGGATGAGAACGTCATCTATAGCAACAGATGCACGATGCCCATCAGCGAGCCTGTTCTCTGCCAGCTGCAGAACCACACAGCGCGTGACCCGGTCCTCCGAAGCCTCACAATCTTCCTTGAACAGGGCTGACCCAGCCACCTGAAATCGGTGCCCCTGTCACTCAAGCCCTACTGGCCCCTCAGGGGGGACCTACGACGGGAAGATGGCCAATTGATGATTGGCCACAAGATCCTGATCCCGAAGGAGTCCCATCCGAGCATGCTCCGAGCCATACACATACCCCATCAGGGAGTCCAACGGTCCAAAGCCAGGGCCCTAATGTACTGGCCCAACATGGCAGCGGACATCGAGCAGTGGGTAGCTGAATGCAACCCCTGTCAAGAACTGCGACTGGACCACCCCCCGGAGCCAATGATCCCCCACTCAATCCCCAATTTGCCGTGGTTCAAAGTTACCACAGACATCTTTGATCTGAACGCACAAGCATACCTAGTGGTGGTGGATTACTTCTCAAAGTACCCTGAGGTTCTCTAGCTCCCAGACAAGATGGCCCCCACAATCACTGAGTGGCTGAAGGCAATCTTCGCTAGTCACAGGATCCCGAAAGAACTGGTCTGCAGCCACTCACCTTTCGCCTGCCTCGCGATGTAGTAGTTTGCTGTGGACTGGGGTTTCTCTCTTACTCGCTCCAGCCCCACGTACCCACAATCAAATGGCCAAGTTGAGTGCATGGTGCAGACAGTGAAGCTCATGTTGAAGAAAGCCATCAGGGATGGGACTGACCCTCGCTTGGCCCTGCTACACCTCCATAACACCCCCAACTCTTGATGGTGCGAGTCCTAAGGAGTACCCTCCCTGCAACCATGCTGGTGCTCACCGAAGGCATACCACCAGCGGCCGACGCAGCGCTCTGCAGACGACAAAGAGTCCAGAAGGCCTACTAAGACAGGCGGGCAGCCCCGCTCCCTTCACTGGCAGTAGGGGAGACAGTACGCATGGCCACACCCAACGGATGGCAACCAGTCACAGTGGTAGCAAAGCGCCCAGAACCCCGTTCGTACCTTGTCCAGACACCTCAAGGCACCACCTACCGCCGGAATAGACACCACCTGCGGAGGACAACCCCCTCAACACTCATGAACCCAACAGGAAACCCTACCCAGTCTGAACAAGTGGCTGCCCCAGCATCCGGCGGCCCCATGGACCCGGGGCCACCACGGCCAACACAGGTATCCCTGCGGAGCCACCAACCACTCACACAGCCTGAACTGGCCCAAGGGCCTACGGCCGAGACGCCCACGACCCCGGGTTCCCCTGCGACTCCACCGCTCTCCCTGGGAGCACCCCCTTCTCCCGTCCAGGAGCCAGGGCATCTACGAAGGGAAACCTGTCTTCCCTCCTGCTTCAATGACTTCTATGTGGGGCAGTGGTAAAGACTGGCCTCCCCCGGTGAGTCATGTACTGGTGACCTCTGACTCCCTCACACCAAACGGGGTGTGTCCCTTCTTTGCATGTAAGCTCTGGTGCATTGTTAGTTAGCTTTAGTTTTTTCATTGTACATAAGCACCATTGCATTGTTAGATGCTCAAACATGGTTTCACATCTGGACAGTGCTCAAACATAGTTTCACATCTGGACAGGGGGAATGTGGTGGCGCCTGCGCAGCTGGCACACCACGTGTTTGGGGGCGGACCCACACGCGGGCTAAGGGCAGAGCAAGGCGGGCAGCGCAGGGGAAAGGAGCTGTCCCCAGGCGCTCCGTGCGTACAGGCTGACTATCCCCGCCGGGAGACCACAGGCCGGTGTGGCTTTCCTGATCCGAGCCTGGCCCCGACCCTTCTGCCGAGCGCAGCCACCGGGGGACCATCAAGTGGGGGGCACCTACCTGTATTGCTCTGCACCTCAGTAAAGTTACAATTCATCAGAAGCAGCCTGTGTGTGAGTAACTTGACCAAGCCAAGCTCCCTCCCAGATCTACCGCAGGGGTCCTGACAAGGAAGGAGAGATGCCACAGCAATGCCATAGAGTTGCGGGTGGCAGCCTAGAGTGTCGGGTTATCTGCCCACAACTCTATGTGTGGGGTGGGTGGACACGGTGCAGGCAGACTGTGGGTCAGGGCAACCACCGGGTCTGTCTAAAATGGACTCAGGTGGGGCTGCAAGTGGGTGGCCGCGGGGGTGCCCCCCCCCCCGGCACCTCCACGGAGCAGTTCTGGGGGAAGGCAGCTTCCACATCCATCCGTTTAACCCAGTGTGACAGAATGCCTACATTTATTTATTTATTTATTTATTTATTTATTAAAATTATACCCTGCTCCTCCTGCCACAGGCAGCCCAGGGCTGTCCATAAAAAACAGTACAATATACAAAAACATCACGTCGCAAAAATCACAATAAAAATGAGGAGAACAAAAACCCACACCCAAACATCCACCCTCACCCTCCACCCTTTACATGGCATAAAGACAGCCTATCCTCTACAAAATCAAGATATACATGTTTCACGTTGGCCTTAAAAAGTTAATGAACACTTGTATATTTTGGTCATAGACTTTTTGAGCTTCTTTACCCCATCTGAAAAACAGAGATAATCAGGTCGGTTAAGAGAAATTTGGGTATATTCTGATCTCTGGAGGCCACTCGCCTCTCATTCCCCCGCCGTACCATCACCTGGGGTGAAAACAGACATGCACGTCCCTCCACTTTCACATTTCAAATGCGCTTTGCAGGGCTGTACTGGTGCCCTATGCAGCCCTGCAACATGCAGAAGAAATGTTAACGCGGTGTTAAAGTGCCCACCCGTTTTCACCCTTCATGACTATCCAAGCAAGTTTCTGGAGAGAGCGGTAGTTTGTTCACACAGATATTCACCGCAGTCCTCGCCCAACTGCTCAGTAGAAGGCAACCTTTACTTCAGAACAGAGATTCTTGTCGTTTTGGGGGGGGACCCCTTTGGTTTAACAATGAGGGTTTGTACCTCCATTTCTGCTCCTCTTGTCAGGTCTGGGGATAATTATATACCTCCCTGCCTCATTGGGCAGTTGTGGCTAAATTCACAAATGTTAGTGAGGCATGAATGGTGCATTCATACGTAATCCCCTGAGCGAAGCCTGTAACAACTTTCTAAGCCAGGGGTGGAGACCCTCAGGCCTGGGGGGTCAAATGCGGCCCGAGGCTAGTTTTTTCATTTGACCCCTTTCCAGTCCCTGGCTCTGGACCCTGGATCTATTTCTTATCTTTAAGCACTGAAAATATAAACTCAGGGTTAAGGAGCAGAGATGAGAACAGGCACACAAGGATAGGGGATTGATCCAGGGCCAAGATCCAAGACCCTCTTCTTCCTTTCTGCACCCTGACCCCAACTTCTGTGTGGCCCTCAGAGCTTGTACTAATTTTCAGAGTGGTTCCTGGGAGGGAAAAGGTTCCCCACCCATTCTAAACTATCTGATGGCAGCATTTATAGACTTCATTGAGTGAAGGTTAGCAAACAGGTTTCTACCTATTCAAATTGAAAATAGTTTAGAAGGAGGAGTCACTTGCATTACAATAGCACCCTAAACAGATTCTGCACAAGCACAAGGGAAGGATCAGTCCATGCTTTGAATGGCTTAGGAGCTAGAGCAATCCCACAGCCCCATACGTCCTCTTAGTCTCCTATATGCAGATGTACAAGAATCACGTCGTCTACTGAACCCCCAGTACGCTGCAGGAGTTAATGCAATATTCAACTGTTTGTAATATTCTCTGTAATCGGTTTAAGAAGCTAATAAAAAAACAAATAAAATAACATTATTAACTTCACAACAGAATCTAGGAGGAGACATTAAAAAGATGAAGTGTATATTAAAACCAAGGTACAGTACATTATGAACATTAAGGGGCCAATATTGCCCTTTGTACGGTGGGTAGTTTCTGTGGGTTTCAATGGGAATTGTTCCTGTACTGAATGTTTCAAGAGCAATAAGAGAATTTGGAGTCCTGTATGTAAATTCCTTTCACATGAGCCAGAAAAACATACCCTCTGTTCTCTCCCTGGCAGTTTCTTTGTGCAATGCCACAAAGAAATATTTCATCGGAAGGAAGGGAAGTAGCTGCAAGAGTACAGCACAGAGCCAGTGCAGTGGGGCCTTCACCACGTGGCCAGCGTACAGAGCATGACCAGGGCAAAGAGGGGATCATCTAGAGCCCAAGCTGTTGTGTCAGTGTCTTTGGGGTACAGGAACCCTGCACAATGGAGCTGAAATGCATTTTTTGGTAAATATCTTAGGCCATTTTTAAACGAAACGCTCCAACTCATGTCCAGCCATGAGACACGTGTGGGAGCGTCCCATTTGAATGCAAAGGTGCTTGGGTGCGTGCTCCCATGACCCACACATCCTCACGCATCTCCACCCCCGACACCCCCCCACGGAGCAAGGCAGGTTGCTCCATGCATGGAGGTGGGTGGAGTTGGGTGTGCATCTGTCTGCGCTCTTCCCCCATGCACAGCCCCCCATCGCCTGCACACGGACTTCCCCCCTACCCCACCCCACCCCAGCAGCAGTCCATTTAAAAACGGCCTTACTTGTTGATTTTACCTGCCTCGATCCTGATCCAACAAAGCCAAAGGTGGAGCTACAAGAGAGACAGGCAGTGTAGCTGAACTGGGCCCAGGCTCCCTGTTTAAGTTGTGTCCCTTGCCACTGGGAGGGAGGGAGGGGCCCAGTCCAACCTAGTTATGCCCTGGCCAAAGCAAAGAATTCACTATTTCAGTTACTGCATTTTGTCCCTCTTGGTATTATTGAGCACGTGCAGTAGCTGAAACTAAATAACCTAAATACCAAATAACTGAAAAAATATGAAATGCTAAATAATCAAACACGAGGATATATGAATATCCTTTTCAGTTACAGAGCGCTGTCTGCAAATGCAAATAATGTCTGCAAATACAAAGTCTACGACTTATATCAGTTCTGCTGCACAAGTTATGGCAGCTCTTAGGTTTACTCCCAAACGGTCACATAGCTTAGTTGAAATCCAGGGGCATACAAAGCTGTTTTTACAACACTGGGTGTTTTTAAATGAGATGCTACCAGGAGCCACTCATCTGACCACCTGTCTGAAGGTGGAGTGGGGCCCACTCATGGCGCACCGCCAATAAATCCAGAGTGCATCGTGCGGAGCAAACCAAAAGCGTCCATGGCAACGGGCACCCTCAGATCCCCAACCTGTATGAACTGGAGTGGACAGCAGACCAGTCTGCCACTCTTAGGCACTGCAGGTGGGGGACGCGGCCTTTGCAAGTCATAGGAACTGGCCGCGAACATTGGGGAGCCCGGGTTTCCCAGCGCTCATGCCGGGACATGTCAGTTTCAAAGGCCAGCCCGGCATGCTTCCCCCTCCCCCCTGGTCCATGGCAGGGGGAGTGTGAGCCAGTTGCCGTGGTAGCCACGCTAGGAGTCACCAGTTGAATCCCTCCCCATGTACTCCACCTGAGTGGGTGCTCTGCAGCACAGCATGGACCCCTCCCCCTGCCCCAAGCCTTGCTCGTTTAAAAACACTCCCCCTCTCTTGAGCTGCATTGCGCACTCCTTAGTGGCTCCAATCTCCAGCTGCAGTCAAGAATTAGCTTTATAAATGAACAGATCACTCCAAAGAGCTGCCCAGCTGAAAGATTTCCTATCATCAGGAAACTACAGTTTGATACAAACCATTAAGAGTCAAAGTGTCTTCTTTTCATTACCTGCTCAAAATAAAGCACTCTCTGAAGCCACAAATGTAAAGGACAAACAGAATAGTGACCTGCAATTCTTTGAATGGGGACTGTGAGGAAGGGAATTAATTGGAACCGGAGCGTAATTCTTCCTCCCCTGCCCCCCCACCCCCACCCCCGCCTCTGCAGATTGCTCTGGCCACTGCATATACAATCTCTGTACAAACAATTGGCTCATCATTGGCTCAGAGCAATTTGGATGGAAATATGAATTATACAAGGCTGAAGATCTGTACAGTTGGCAGGGGGGGGGGGAAACCATACAGTAGTGGAGCAGCAGCCCATTCTAAATATGTTTCCTTTTTTAATACAACCATTTGACCCATTTACATGGAAATGTCTGCATAACTGCAGACCTTGTATAAATACAGGAGCTGGCCAACACTACATAAGCAATACACAAATACTGCCACAAGGAGACATGATGCACTCACCCCATGGTTATTATAAGATATATTATCTATTGTCAGTTTGTACTGATGGTCATAATTTTGTTTGCTGTATTTGTCTGCTTGGGCTGGAGGCTTCTCCCTTTTCAAGCTGGCCCCTCAAACCTCTTTCTCTCTTCTTCCCTTGAGTTTTGCAAGCACTCTTCCTTCTGGGCAGCCTTGACTTAGGCAGAGAGTCTTACCCATTGGTGTAACTTTGGACTAAATGTTGGGGAAATCTGCTCTTGACCACAGAAGCACCACCCCTGACTAACAGATACTTGCCAACCGCCCTGAAGTTTTGTTTGAAAATGCAAAACAAGTTTATTGCTGTGGAAGGTTTATTAGTCCAGAGTTTGCATATTCTCTGTCTATTCCATTTTCAGAATCTCTGTCAGCAGACACACACACTCCAGGCAGGATTGCCAGGAGGGCATGCTTTCTCCCTCCTTCCTGAATGATAGCTTTTACCCCACCCACCCAATTTATCCTACACATTAAACCTAAAGGGAGTTCCATTCAATTAGCCTCATTAGTCATTTTCCCCTACATCCACTTCCTCCCACTGAACCCAGAGAGCTGCTGGAAGTTCTTTGGGACCCAAGACAATGGGTGGAATATGAGCATTCATTCGCTCCACAGTCAGGTCTTAAAGTTGGAGGGGATCCTCCCCTTCTTCTCTCCCCATAATTACATTAATGGTCTCATCTACTATTCAGATACTTGAGTAAGTCTGTTTCTGGTGTAAACAGCCTGCCAAGAGAGCTTCATACTTTCTCTTTCCCCATCAGAATCACTTTTAGTTTGACTGTGAATCTATTACTCTCATTTGTCAATCCACCAAAGATCCCCTATGTTCTCCAGATGATTTTTTTCACTGAAATGGAAGCTCTTAGCTTGCTTTGCTACTACTCTCTCTCTCTCTCTCTCTCTCTTCCCTCTTATCAAGGCAAAGTAAGAATCATTGTCCTCATTTTATACGGAAATTGATGCCCAAAGATGAAGTGACTTACCACAAGTCAATGGCAAACTAGTGGCAGAGGCCTCGATCCATGACAGCAAGCCTAATTAACTTTACACCGAAGAGCAGTCCCACTGGAGTTATACATGTGCTTTGTGTGCTGTACTGAATCAAAAGTTAGGATTAAGATCCAGGGGTGCTGATTTGTAACTCCTTCTGCTCTTATGCCACCCAGACTCGGATCAGGAATGGTGCCTAGAGATTGTGGGCTGCTCACTAGTCTATCCTTGCACCAGTCTTCCTCAGCAGCGCAGAACATTTACCAGTTGAATTCTTTAAAGGCCGCTTTGGTTGCAGTACACCAGGAGTGAGCAAACTGTGGCTCGAGAGCCACAACGAGGTTCTTGGGCAGTTCAAGTGCAGCTCTCAACTATGTCTAGTCATGGGTTTGACACCATTGCAACCCAGGGTGAAAACAGACATGACACTAACCACCCTTTAAGCACCCTTGGTGGTCATTTATGCATGTTTCAGGGCTGCATAGGACACCAATACAGTCCTGCAACATGCATAAATAACCACCAAGAGTGGTTAAAGGGTGGTTAGCGTCATGTCTGTTTTCACCCCCAGTCTCAGCTGCTCCTCAGAATCTCGACAGCCAGGATCGTGATGAACTGGCGCCACCAGCCAACCCTGAAGCAGAAGAGGTTTGCGTGCATATGTGACTTGTGGCTCTCGGCCATAAGAAATGTTAATATGCAGCTCTTGGGCTTGGGAACTTAGCCCACCCCCTGCACTGTGCTGTTTAGAAGCTGTGCACCCTCCCACACTTGGGGGCAGGTTCAGCTCTTTGCTTGCTTGCTTCTCATAAAGCAGCTTCCCATCTTTGAGGGCGAGAGCAATTTCTCACTCATCTTCCCCCCCCCCAATCCTTTCTCTTCCTCCTTCCTGTCGATCCTTATCAACGGGGTCACCATCCTTCCCGTTCCCCAAGTCTGTAGCTTAGGCTTCATCTTTGACTCACCCCTTTCTTTTAAACCCCTGTCTCTTATACACATCTAGATGTGTATAAGAGACAGCTCCTAGTCTTCACCTATAAAGCTCTTCACAACCTTGCTCCCCCGCACCTCTCTGCGCTAATTTCCCTCCGTACTCCTGTCCGTGAACTCCGCTCCTCCTCTGTCCCCTCTCTCGCCCTCCCACTCCCTGTCTCTTATACACATCTAGATGTGTATAAGAGACAGCCCCCACTCTCATCTTTCTCCCCTTTTCTCCATCCAAAACTCTGCTGCCAGGGTAATCCACCTCACCCCTCGCTTTGACCATGTGCAGCCCCTCCTCTCCTCTCTTCACTGGCTCCCCTTTCCTGAACGAATCCTGCACAAGCTCCTAGTCTTCACCTATAAAGCTCTTCACAACCTTGCTCCCCCGCACCTCTCTGCGCTAATTTCCCTCCGTACTCCTGTCCGTGAACTCCGCTCCTCCTCTGTCCCCTCTCTCGCCCTCCCACTCCCTGTCTCTTATACACATCTAGATGTGTATAAGAGACAGCCCCATGCCTGGAACTCCCTCCCTGCTCACATCCGTCTCGCCCCCTTCGTACCTTCAAGTCCCTCAAGACCCACCTCTTCCGCTCTGCCCTCCTCGACTCCTCGCTCCACTCTCCTATCTCCTGCTGATACCCTCCATCCAGTACAATCTGTTACCTGAGGTCTGTGTACTCCTATCCTCACCACATGGACCAGCCAGCCATCATTCTCGATGTAACTAAGTCAAGCATGTGCACCTGGGACCTCGCATTTTCATGAATGTTTCACCCCTTGTCTCTCCCTCTGTTCCCCTTCCTTCATCTCCCCACCCCCACCCCCCCGGTCTCTCAGATTGTAAGCCCTAGGGCAGGGACTGTGTCTATTCCATTACTTTGTAAAGAACCAGGTACATTGCTAGCGCTATATAAATGCTTGCTAATAAATAATAATAATAATAATAATAATTTCTGTGGATGTGTGATATTTCTTTTCTAGTTGAGACAGTGCAGCTGGCATGTGAAGAGGTAAGATCTCTGATTATCATGTGACAAAGAGAAATGTGTGCAGAGTCTCTAAAGTGACACTTGGAAATATGGAAAACTCAATCTCTCCCTCTTCTCTGCCTCCCACCCATCTCTATACTCAGAGATAATCATGTTAATCTCCCTCCCCTGCCAACTGGAGTTTGATTTGGAGTTGGATTATTTTAACTGTATCTAATTAGGTAATTCATATTTGCAAACGCTTGCACATCAGTGCAAAAACACACTGATTGTAATAAGTAAGCAGTATATTTTGGTATGTGTGTGACGGAAACAACAGTAGACATTTAAGTTAACTATCTGATTCTGAAGAAAAGCTGATTGGGCCCTAACGTAAATTTATTGAACCAAACAGACTGCATGGTCTTAGGATGAAGAAAGCAAAGTGCAATTCATAGGTACCATGACCTACTGTAACAAAACACAGTGCTTGCAGAGTATGACCAACCACTTGGTATGTTCAAAATCAACCGACAGAAATAAATGTGCAGTTTCTATCACCTAGAGTGATAGTGCTGGCAGGGGCCTCAGGACTCGCGTATTGCTGTAGCAGAGCTTCTCCGTAGCACTAAATAAGACATGATCTAAGTGAGAAAATACACCCATGTTAAAACAAGAAGTATTTTCATTCTCTTAAAGAAACCTTGAGTTGGTTCCTTAGTCCAACAGTGGAATTTTCCACCATAGTACAAGATATCACAATTCAGATTATTTGCTTTCTAGGCTAGTAGATGTTGGAGACAACTTGAAAGTAGCGAGTGGAATGCCTGAGGGTATAGCAAAGGAATATGAGCTGCTGACTATGATATCTGAACCTCTGCAGGAGAAAAAACAAAACTCCCCCCCCCCTTGGAAAAACTAGCACCGTGTAAAGTATTGACAGTGTACTCAAAACTACTCAACATGGGTCTTGTCATATTTCATTAACCCAATTCACTGACCAATCCTGTACCAGCCTCCTTTGCTCGTAGCTCTTGTTAGGAGCTGAACCTTGCACCATCTGTATAGCCGTATTCACAAGGAGGTTTGGAGAGCCATAAGTGTCTTCCACTGGTAGACATGTGGCAATAGAGACTGGTACAGGTGAAACGATGGTACATGATTCTACATGTGTCTTCTACACCCTGTTCCTAGGCAAACACATTGCCTCCCATGGCTTCCATATCACCTCTACGTTGATGACACTCAACTCTATCTCTCTACTCCCTCTCTCTGTCCATCTGTTCAAGCTCGTCTCATCACCAGCTGTCTCTGATATCTCTACCTGGATGTCTCAATGTCAACTCAAACTCAACATGGCTAAAACTGAACTTCTTATCTTCCCCCCTCATCCTTCCTCTCCCTACTCCCTGTCAATCCAGTTTCCAGTTTAGTTTATTCCTACTGGCCCTTGGCCTTGACAAGATAATGAAAACCCTGTCAATCCTTATCGACGGGGTCACCATCCTTCCTGTTCCCCAAGCTTGTAGCTTAGGCTTCATCTTTGACTCACCCCTTTCTTTTAAACCCTATGTTGACTCTGTTGCCAAATCCTGTCGCTTCTCCCTCCATAACATTGCTAAGATTCGCCCTTTTCTCTCTGTCTCCTGGGACCTCGCATCTTTGTGAATGTTACACCCCTTATCTCTCCCTCTGTTCCCCTTCCTTTGTCTTCCTAGCCCTCTGTCTCTCAGATTGCTAAGCCCAAGGGCAGAAACCGTGTCTATTCCATTACTTTGTAAAGTGCCAGGTACATTGCTGGTGCTATATAAATGCTAATAATAGTAAATAATAACATGATTATGTCACAAGCCTGTAATGTGTTAGTCTCAAGATTTGCATTCTCTGATAGATTATCAAATGCACATGGAGTGGATCAACAGAGTAGCTAAGCTGACTATGAGCAGGAGCAGGAAGGCATAAATAAAGGTTTAAAGCAGGAGACACACCATCCAGCCCTCAGATTCCTTACAGCTAGAATATATTCAAAATCCCTGGACACTGTTCACAATTGAGAATTCCTAGGAATCCATGGGCCCAGGGCATGCACTATCTCTGAGCAGAGAATATTTTTGGAGAGGAACCCCCCCATCTCCAAGTACCTCTTTTTGGCTGCTGATCCATCGAGTCGCTGCCTGCAATCACCCGTCTTTCCTTCTGTAGCTGCCCACTGCCACTTGGCTACGTGTGTAGCTGTAGGAGGCATTCTGAAACTTATTGTCACACAAAGCAGAACTACAAACACAGGAAGAGGGGAGGGGTAATAAGAGAGAGAGCCAGAGAGGGAAGTGGAGATGTGTAGTGATAGCGATGAAACAACCCAAAAAGGGAGATAAGAGGAGGGGAAAAAATAAGGAATCATGGTTTAAAAAAAAGAGGAGAGCAGTTAAGGAAAGAAGCATAAAGGGGCCATGGGAATGGGGAGAAATAGGAGATGGCAGAGAGCATCAGAGTGAATGGGAGAGCTCTAGCCAGTCTGTAATAGCAGAGGTCAAGACACAGAGGGAGAAACTAATGAGAAGAACAAGCAAACAGACAGAAAGAGCCAAGAAGAGAGGAAATAAGTGATACACAGAGCTTCTCAATTACTGAGTTTTAATACACATGTTACTTCCCACAGCTTTACGATACGTCTTTGAAAGTGGCCCCACAGCTCTGTTCATTTAGGGTGGTTTGCCACATGGGAAGCAGCAGCAGAAATGGAGCTGCTGGTTGGACCTGTCAGTAGGCAACTCACCAAATCAGTGGGACAGCCAGCATGGTCTGAAGCCGAATGGTTTTCTTTTTCTAAATTTCAGTCCATTTTGTTTACATTACACTCTGTGATTGGCACAGAAAATGCTTGAGACAAGACTAATCCCTTTCCCTTTATTTAGCTCAGTCATTACTTAGCATGACTTCTCCATAGCTTGCAATCTTCCCAGGCCCAAATCCTATGTTAAAAAGGACACTTGCAGTGATGTGAAGAACAATTTCTCTCGAGTCTTCTATTCAGTATTTGCAGCTGGCAGTAATAACCCTGGAATGTATTGATATTTCCCACTGTTATCCCCAGCATAAAGGGGAATAGACTAAGGAAGAAGTCTCATGAGGAGAAAAGTCTGGCCTCTGGGATGACAGAACACTCTGAGCAAAAAAGAATGAGGAAGGGGTGTCTTGACTGGGAAAAATACATGGTTAGAGAAGGTGGGAAGAGCAGTGGCAGCTGGTGGATTCTGAGGCTGGTGGGGCAGTGGGTGTGGCCAGCCTGGAGGCGGGCGGAGTCAACAGTTGGCAGGGCCAGCCAAACGGTAGGCAGAGCCAACCCAAAAATTGCACACTTACATGATCACCATCAATGGAATAGACCATGCACATAAGGATAGACCATGCACACAAGTCTTGTCTTGAAAATTCACAGAAAATGCTACAAAACCCAATAGGATTATGTGAAATCCTAAATGGCACACCATAAATGCTGCATAGAGTTTTACAGAGGATGAGGAGGCATGTACAGTTCAGGAGGGGGCATGCAACACCCACCAGGTGAGACATTCAACGAAAGCCACACCACAAAATGCATGGAAAATGCAGGAAAACCCAACAGCATTATGTGGAATCCTAAAATGCACACCTGCCATAAATGCTGCAAATGGTCCCTGGGAGGGAAAAGATACCCAACCCCTGATATAGCACTTTCAGTCCTTCCTGCAAGCTCCCACACCAGAACACAGTGAACAAGTGATAGTGATTCACAAAACAAATACATGGAAAACTCCCTAAGATCCCAAGTTCAAACTTCAAAGTAGAGTGGGGGGCAAGTGGCTAAGGTGGCTATTTTCTCCTTCGAAAACACAAAAACCACACAAGGCTGGCTGCATGCAAAATCAGTAAGTATTTTTTAAGTATCCTTAATCACCAAATACATTATTTGAAAAAAGCTTCTATATTTTGTCTGTGATTTTTTTTCTAGTACAAGCCTACCAAAATACCTCAACCAATTAATTTAAACATTCAAAGTTCAACTTTGGCCATTTTTTAAATGACCGCAGTGGGTGGAGGGATGGGTGTGTGGTCAAGGTGGGTGTGCGCCCATTCCCACAGGCGCACATCCACCTCCACCCACCATCACCCATCTCCACCCATGGAGCATCGGGCACTGGAGCCCATTGTTCCGTGGGTGGGTGATGGGTGGAGATGGGTGGAGGTGGGTGTAGCTCAAGACCGTGCACGAACCCCCACCCATCCCCCACGACATTCATACCGGTGCCACCACACATCTCCACGCAAAACTGTGTGGAGATGGGTGGGGGCGTCTCGTGTGAAAAGGGCTTTTTCAAGCATTATCACACAGCAAGAGGGACAAACTTCAAAGGGGTTGTCACAAGAAACCGCAAGACTATAAGACAATATAAGATCACGAGAAACAAATATATTTGAAGCACTGCTGCATTTTCAGCATTTCCATTAATTTTGCATTTGCAGTTCTATTTTTACAGTCTGGCTGTGGTGCACTGGCAGAGACTTGTGCGTTCACTGCATTCCCCCACTGCCAGATATCCAAATTATTTTAGCATACGCTTCACAAAACAACTCAGAAACAAAATGAATAAGTGACCCAATCTTAATACTTTTCAAATGCAAATATGCTGCAAATACACTCAGACTTAAAAAACAAACCCTCTTCCCTAGAGTCTAAAAACTCCACAACACAACTTTTATTCCCACAAATCAAACCTTATTAAACTTACTAGCTCCATAAAGGAGTCCAGTTAATGGGAAACTCAAACTACCAAAGCCAAGGGCAAGCAATACTAATTTGTGCCTGTAAAAAATCAACACCAATATTTCACTTGCCCCACTAACAAAATGATGACACATATTAGACCTGGACTAATTCTTCAGCCATGCTAGACGTCATTAGATAGGATTTTTAATCTCTTGCCTAGTGTTCTTCCTGTTGTTTGAAGACAGAGGGACAGGGGTACAGCACAGTTTGGTTCCTCTCCATAACGTCCAGAGCAGCAGCAGCCAGCAGTATGGTGGCACTGCCACCAGCAGCAGAAGCTGCCTCCAGCCTGGCTCCATCACTGTCCCAGTGCCCCCGCTTCCTGCCTGGGTGGGGGCATCTGCCCTACACAGTTGTTGGGCTCTGATAAAAATAAATGCTGTCTGATAAGCCTGCCATCCTGTAATTATTGCTGCTGCAGCTGCTGCCATGTAAAAGATGCTGCAGCAGGAGCCACCAGAGCCAGTCACAGTGGTCACAGTAGTCACTAGCAGGCACTGGCAGAGAGAAAATGGCACGAGAGCTGGGGCACCAAACTTTAGCACACTAGTCTTTCACGCATGGTCAAAGGCCACGCGCAGCCCCCCGCCTGCCTAGCTCCACCTCCAAAAACCAGGCGCCAATATCCTCCCCTGCAGGGTGGTGCATGGAAAGTACAGCAGCCTGTCCTGCCTGCCAGCCTGGGGGCGTCTAATCCAGCCGCCCAGGCACCGTTCATAACTGCGCCGTTTCTTTCCCCATAGGGGCTCAGCTGACTCTGTGCCCCACTGGGCTGAGTAGCAAACTACCATCTTCAATGCCTGCAGTATGGATGGTACAAGCAACCACCCATACCACAAACTTTGGATTTTGTCCTACCAAGGATCCTTACCCTGTGTCAGTCACCTCGTGCCCGTCCTGCTCCGACTCCTTGCTGGAGCCAGACAGGGCTCCATGCTGCTGTACACTGAAGTTACAGAACCCTTTGCTCCGCCTCCTGGCTCCATCTTCGTTCCTCCTACCGCGATGTGTCCCAAGTCTCAGCACAACGTGAGGAAGACCTGCTGGCCATAAACTGAGCATGCGCAGGTCGCACAGGGGACATGCAGATGCGCAGTTTGTAAGCGCGTCCCCCAGATCCAGAAGTGTGGTGTTAGGTGATTCAGGCGGCGCTGCTGGCTCGGTGCCACAGGTATGATTGCTGCTGGGGTCTCCCTAGGGTCTCACTGCTCGGAATGGAGAGTCCTTGGGAGCAGGAGGGGCAGTGCCCCTGGCGCTCAAATATATGCTCCTAGGAAGTCTGGCAGGAAATAGTAACTGGGTGTAACCTTCTAATGGGCCTTCTGTCAGGGAGACGGGTCACCGGGAACACATTACACTGGCGCTCCAGAGTCTGCACTGGCTGCCAATACCTTTCCAGGCACAATTCAAGGTGCTGGTTTTAACCTATAAAGCCCTATCCGTCTTGGGCTCCAGATATCTGAAATATCACCTCTTTCCCTATGTCCCATCATAGCCTCGGAGGCTGGCCAGGGCGCCCTCTTGCCTGCCCATGAAGTTGCTACAAGAAGGGTGCGTGCAGGGGGTGTTCTCGGTTGCTGCCCCACAATTATGGAACTCCATCCTCTTGGAGGTCTGTCCAAGCCTGCGCCTGTTTGTCTTCTGGAGAAGATGTAAGACCTTTTTGTTTGGCCAGGCATTTGGCAGGCAGGTATACAGTTCAGCGGGATTGGGTAGAGGGATCTGGAGAGGAGGATTGGTGGGTGGCAGGTGGGAATACAGGGTGGGGTGGATGGGGTAGGATGGTGGTAAATGGTGTCTTTAGATGGACCCAGGAATGGCCACCCCCAGACCTGCTCCGAGTGGCCAGCCCCACCTGTGCCAGGTTTATATGGACCCGGCAGCTGCCGCAACACACACTCCGCCCACGCAGTATCCCCTCCCCCACACCATAGAACTGTGGGCACATCACCCAACACTCTAGGCTGCTGCACGCAGCTCTATGGTGTTGCCTGAGGCCCTTCACGGTCTGAGCCCTGATTATTTACGGGACCGCCTCACTCCCCATGTGCCCGTGCGACCCTTGAGATCGTCCGTGGGAGCCTTTTTGGAGGTTCCCCGGGCAAGGCAGGTGGCCACCAATGTTAGATCTTTTTTGGTGGCCGCCCCTGTGCTGTGGAATTCGCTCCTGGAGGAGGCTTGGTTGGCTCCCACTCTCCTGCTGTTTCAGCACGTGTGTAAGACCTGGCTGTTCCGTCAGGCTTTTGGCAAGGTGGTGGTGGTGGTGGGGTTCCCCACATATTGTATTTTAAATTGTTTTTTTAAAATGTTTACATTGTTCTGATTGTTGTTCGCCGCCCCGGGCTGCCCTGTGGGCAGGAGGGGCGGGATATACATTTAAAATAAATAAATAAATAAATAAATAAAAACTCCTGATTGAGGATGGAGCTGCAGTGGCCGGTATAGATGGACCACAGCTGTTTCTGGCCGGTGCCCACTTCTGGCAGGTGCCCCGCTTCACTGGTGGTGTTCTCGGATGTTCCGGAGCACCACAAGCAGGGCTGGAGCAGAGCAGGCCCGTTCACCTCTACTTTGCCTGCGCATCTGGTGGCCTGTCTTTAGATGAATGTGCCACCCAGATGTGGGGTGGAGCTGAGCCGTGGATGCTGTCCGTCTAAAAGCACCCAATGTCACTACACCTCTATTCAGTGCAGTGTGGGCTTCCCACTTCCTGCCTGGCAGCTGACAAGAGGAACTCCGGACACTCCATCTGTGGGGGTCAGAGAGAATCCCCTTGATGAGTTTCTCTGTTCCTTTCCTCAGCTGTCAGGTGAGGAGCACAGATCCCAGCCCTCACGGGAAATGACCAAGATCCTTTTCCAGGAGTCAATTTCACTAAGCCTCATGGATTCAGTGAGGAAAGCAATGGTCCTCCCTCCTTGGCCTCCTCCCAGCCCATAAGGCAGCCAACTAAGGACTTGCACGGTAGTCGGGGAGAGAGTGCTGCTGAGCTCCTGCAGAACAGCCTCCATGGCAGCAATTTTTAGGAGAGTGTCATACTGCTGCCCCTCTTAAACGAACTGCCTACCTGTAGCTAGTGGTAAAGCTGGCCCTAGTGAGAGCTCCCCTCCTGTTTCAATCTGCTCTGGTGTCAAGCTCATCCGTGGGACGTTCTCCCAGTGAGGAATGCTGCAGAGAATGCAGGCCATCCCTCCTCTGGGATGCTGTTTGAAGCAGGGGTGCTGTTTGAAGCAGGTATGCACAGCAAACACTCCTGTGCTGATCAACCTGCACTGTAAGGATTGATTGCATGTGTCTGCTTGCTGCACAAACGTCCTTCCTTCACACAATGGCCGTGCCCCCATGCCGCATTCTACACTGCTTCTCCCTGTTAGCAAAACGCGGTGTGAAAGAGCCATTATTTAATCTTCTTTGGGGCTCAAAGGTCCTTCAGTGGAGTAAGGAATGGATAATGTAATCCTACTGGTGCCAGCCTTTCTGACTTCAGGGTAGTTTGGGACAGAGGCAAATGTATACAAATGTATAATTACAGCCCTTAAGTGTTTGAGGCCAGTTCCTCATCTGGTTACATCAGAATTGCTTTTCACTTAAGTGTATAACAACAACTGCTGAGGTTCCATCATTGACTCATGGATACTAAGAACACACACGTGAGGTAAATGCTAAGATCCCCCATTTTATAGAGCAATCTCTGAGAAATGGATTAATAAGAACCGGGGTTTCTAACTCTCAGGCTACTAAACCACACTGCCTCTCACAATTAGGTACAGTTATAAGGCATAGAGTACTCCAGTCTAAAGCCCTGCTCAAACCCAAACAGCCTTCGCCCAACTGCCTTGCATCTAGAGTGGTCCCCTCTCGTGGTTTGACCTGTCCGCTTCCACAGGCCACAATAGGAGTGTCAGGGTCAAACCGTGATCTGGGCCCAACCCAAACCTAGGTCTGATGCACTGAGTTCTTGTCAGCCCAGGCCAGGGACCACCTTAGCATCACGATGCTCAATAAGAAGCAGGGGATTCGAGACAAAAGGGGTACAGTTCAGGTGTATCCCCACACTCCCCATTCCAAGGTAGCCATGCTCTCTATGGAGCACCATGATGTCACAACACTTCGTACAAGGCAGAGTCTCCCACCAATAAAGAACCTGGCCCAGTCTGAGGGCTTGGACAGACAGTGGGTGTTTTTAGATGGACAACTGCCCCAGTGCTGGCTGTGCCAGCCCGCTTCACCCCTAGGTTGGACGGTCCATTTAAAAGCACCCTGCCAGATGTGGAAGCAGAGCAGCCCCGCTTGCGGAACTCCGGAACATCCCGGAGCAACACCTGCTGAGTAGGCCGGCCAAATCCGAGGCACCTTTCCAGAACGGAGCTGCTTGGTGGACCCACACTGCAGCTCTGCTTTCAGCCGGCTGTTGTTTCAGCCAGTCAACACCATAGAGTTCTGGGCACCAGTCTAGAGCATCAAGCAATCTGTCCACAGCTCTATGGTGTGGTGGGGTGCGGGAAGGCAGACAGCATTGTGTGGGCAGACCGCAGGCAAGGGAAACCTCTGGATCGGTCTAAAACAGACCCAGGCTAGGCTGCAAGCGGGCTGTTGCAGGGGATGTACTCCCCGACCAGCTTCAGGGACAGGCAGCCTCCACCTCCAACTGTTTACATCCAGTGCGCCTAACAAATACCAAGCCTGATGGGACCAACCAGTGAACTAGAGTCAAGTTACAGGCTTCTATTCCAGTCAGCCTTTAGCTGCAAGATTCTGGTACAAGGCACTGGTGGTATGTGCTGCTACATCCCCCTGGTCAGACCTAGGTAACCCTTACAGCATTAATTCCATGGAGAACCTAGGCATCTAGTCCCACAACTACCACAACTAGTACCTGAAAAAAATAACTCTACTGATGATATCCATAATATATTCTGAACCTCAGGCAAGCACCGCAGAAATATTCTGTCCAAGAAGCAGAATCTAAGGAACCTCAACACTTTGAGCATTCATTAAAATCCTTTCAAACATCTATCATTTAAAAAAACCTAACAACCTAAAATGTGCTCTTTCAAAACCTTACTACTGCTGCCTGCCTGCTCAAGATTGCTTTGAAGTGTTCCTCCCTGCATGGGAGAGATGCCAGGGAACTGGTTCTGCAAATTATGACTCAGCAATATCTCCCCAGAGTTGAGCTTTCAGTGAAGCCCAGAAGCAGCTGACAGCACAGTTCATGCAATTGGAGGTGAAGCTGCAAACATGTCACAGGGGACACCTAGCCTGATTTCTGGACGGGCTGAGCTCCTGTTGGCTTCAAAGGGAATTGTGGGTGCTCAGCACCTCTGGAAAAATCAGCTTGTATGAGAAGAAATGCTTTTAAAAATGCTACTTCACAACCCTGACAGACGTTGCCTCATGTCGAAACACAGAAATAAAATAGCTACCATAATGGTTTCATAGCGATGTTCCGTCCTTTTTGCCTTGCTTTTCCGTCTTCAGTTTCAGCAATAAAACCTATGATATGAAAACTTGCCCAGTCTCTGCCACAATATCTTTCTTGTCAAAATGCCTCTCCTCCCATACTCCCATTGCCCCTGTTGCAAACCCCAATATTATATATTATTATTTATTATTATTTTCCCATAAGGCTCAGGGCAGCTCACAATCCATAAAACATTAAAATTCAGCAATAAAAACACATATCCCTCCCCTCAGACTTATTCCCTCCCTCCCCTACAACCCTGCCCTCAAACCCTCCTAACCCTGCTGGCCGAATGCTCTTTCAAATAAAACCGTTTTGCACCACCTCCGGAAGATGCCCAGGCTCGGGCTCAACCAAACCTCCTGGGGAAGGGAGTATCCACAGAATGGGGGTAGACACCAAGAACACCTCCTGCGCCAATATGCCTCCACTTCTGATATTATACGTATGTCCCCTCTATGAAACTGAGGCCTTCCAGTCATGAGGACCATTGGAGCCTCTCTCTCAATAGCTCTGATAGCTGAAGAGAGAGAGTGTCCAGATTTCCAAGTCCAAGTCAGGTTACAGTACACTTAAAGCCAAGTTATATTGTTAAAAAAAAAAGCCACTATGGACACCTGAATAGGGAAATGTAAAGAAAGGACAAGAACAATTTTGAACGTAAATCAGTGAGATTTTCCAGCTCCAAAAGGGGCCATATCGCCTTTCCAGTGGCACCTGTTTTTAGAAGATTTAGGGTCCCTACTTCTGTTTATGCCTTCTGCCCCTCTACTAAATTGGCTGAAATCAGCTTGTGAGATCAAGTTAGTAATGGGGACACACTCTCTCACATGCTCATTTACTGTATATAGGGTGATGATTTACTCAAGCTTTTTGTCCATAGCAGACTAGGCTAATTGTTGCAACAATGGTGTTGTAAGGTCCCCTATCTTAGGCCCTTTTTACACAAGATGCACCCACTCATCCCCATGCAGGTCCGCTGCGTGGGCATGAGTAGGTGCTGCCCGTGTGACTGCTATGGTGGGTGAGTGGGCGTGCGTGCACGTGCCCATGAAACACACATGCCCACCCACCTCCACTCATCGCCCACACTTGGAGCAATTGGCCAAAATGGCGATTACTCCATGTGTGGAGATGCAGGGGGGAAAGGGGAGGATCCGTGTGTGCCCGTGTACACCGCCCGCCCACGCTGCCACACACACACCCATCCCCTACTCACAGTTCAGCTACTGAACTGGGGTTGCAAATCACGCTAGGTTCTCTCCAACCTCTGCATTTCCATTCACAACTTTACAGGCCAAATTCTGCTTTTGACTGCAATCTGTGTCGTCTATGGAACTCGAGCCCATCTGTGTGCATATTTTAATAGCTTTTATTGTATTTTTGTATTTTATGTTGTGTTTTTACTTTTTTATCGTACGCCGCCCCAAGCTGCCATTGGGCAGGAGGAGGCAGGCTATAAATTATGACTAAACTAAACTAAACTAAAAACTACAGAGGCAAAGGAGTAGCTACAATAGAGCTAGGCAGTATGGCTGCACTTGGGCCTAAAGCCTGGGGGAACCACACTCTTTGGTGCAGCTGTGTCACCAGCCACTGGGAGTGGGGTGCAGGGGGCCCAATTCCATCTTCTGCACCAGGGGTCACTCCAACCTAGCTATGCCACTGTGCAGAGGTATAGATTGGGGGGGGGTGAGGCTCTTCAATTGAAACAATCCTCAGTCTGTTAAAGATGACTTAGGAAGCAGCACACAATCCATAAGAATGTAAGAAGTGCCATACTGGTTCAGATCAATGGTCCATCGGTCCCAGCATCCTGCCTCCGACAGTGGCCAATCTCAGTTGCTTGGGAGAACTACCCAACAGGTCATAATGAGGCGATCCATTCCCTGTTGTTCACTCCCAGCTCTTGACAGTCAAAGGATACATTTCCCCCCCCCCAGCCTACTTGGCTAATAGCCAATAGTGGACCTATCCTCCAAGGACTCACCCAATCCCTTTTAAACCCAGCTGTACTACTGGCCTTGACCACATCTTCTGGCAACAAAGTTAACACGTTAATTGTGCGCTTCTTTTATTTGTTTTAAATCTGCTACCAGTTAGTTTCACGGGGTGTCCCCTAGTCCTAGTACTATCTGAGAGGGTAAATAACACCTCCCTATTTACTGGTTCCACTATAATCCAGGTCACTGTGTTAGCTTCCTTAGCTCTGCAGGGCTAATGGGCACTTATACAATTGTCACAGCAGCCAGATTGGGCAGAGCGTACAAAACAAAGTGGTGTGAATAGAAAGTCCATCCTTTTGACAAAGCCACATTTCAGAGGAGACCTGCTAATTACGGAACAAGCCCCATATATGATGTTTATCACAAGTGAAATCAAATGAGACAATAGCCCACGAGAGTCTCTGTTCGGTCCATGCAGCTCTCACTCAGATCTTTTATCGTGTAGAGCTAATAAATGCGCAGCCTCCTGCCGCATTTCATGTACTGGCAGCAGCTGCCACTGGTGGTGCCACTCAGCACTTTCCCCCTCCCCAGCCCTGGATCATTAAGGAACAAGCTCCATATATCAAACAAGACAATAGCCCGCTTCTTCCCTGGCTGTGATCCCCCCTTTCCATCAGAGGCAGTGCTCACATGCTCATGCCCAATCGCACTCTCTCAGCTGAGAGGTGGTTGCAAGGGGGATGGTGGGTAGGAAGGACCTTCTCCAGAGGATCTGAGCCCGCACGCCTCTCTTCATTTGGGAAAGGAACCAAGGGGAGTGCAGGAGCCCCATGGAGAGGAGACTTGCCCCTCCCTCGCTCCCCCTCAGTTCCTTTCATAAAGAGAGAGTGCAGGCGCAGAGCCTCTGGAGAAGATCCTTCCTACACCCCCAGCTCTCTCCTCTTGCAGCTGCCCAAGCACATGAGTGCTGCCTTTGATAGAAAGGGGGGATCACGGCCCAGGAAGAAGCGGTGACCTTCCTTTCCATTAGAGCTCTCTCTCGCTCCCCCGCTCTCTCCTCTCACGGCCTCCTGTCAGCTGGGAGAGCACAACTGGCAGTACTGCTGTGCTGGCAGCCTGCAACATGCATGATGGGTGGGTGATGGGTGTGTGAGGGGGGGGGTGCTTGTCTTAAGAACACCCTATGGTGCTGGTGGACCTGAATGCAGGCGAGGCTGCAGGCAAACCTAATTAACGAGACACGGCAACGCACTGGCTCCCACAGTGGGCCTGCAATGTCCCTGGAGGACCAGTGAGTGGGGAAGTGTGGCAGATTGGCAGGGCCCAGGCCAGTATCTGGCAAACACCTAATAGACGGGCAGGCAAATACCCACCTGGCTGGGACTAGTGTGGGCTATCCACTAGTAAGTACATTTTTATTGTTTCAACCATAGGTTATAATAAAATATATACAATAAAATAATAAACGTCACTAAAAATCAACACTAAGTTCAATCAGGAGAAAAACTTTCACAATAATACACATTTCCAAACTAAAGGGGTCGTCAGCAAAATCCAAACATAATAACATTTTAAGAGATCAAATTAATTCCCTTTTTAACTAGTAAAATCAAGCAGAAAAATTTCAAGTTCTAACATTTACTAAAAATAAGTACAATTCTGGAACGAGCTATCCTCCTTCTCCTTATAAACATGCAGGATTTATATTCTTACCAGCAAAAGCAGATGGAGGAAGCAACTATCTTGACATGATGTTGCTCTGAATTGGGTTCAACCCAGTTGACTCAGAATTGGGTACAACCCTGGAGGTAATTTCAACAAATTAGACTAATGAATTGATTTTATCTAAAGGGAGATATCATTCCTCCTATAAACTGTACAGATGTCCTCATACTAGTGTATCGTTAATTGTCCCAAAATCTAAAATTAACCCTAGCTCTTTGTCGGAGTTTGAGTGTGGGAAACTCTTGGCCCCTGAAATATTATCTCGCAAAACTATCAACCAATCAATATGTTTGGCCATATCAGATTCAATATACGTAGCTATTTTAGAGGAACGGAAGCATTAATTTATAGGGATGGGCGAACGCGGTTCGGAAGTTCGGAGTTCGGCCCGAACTCGGCGTGTTCGGACGACCGAACCGAACTTCCGAACGCGAACTGGCCGAACCGAACTCAATCCAAACGGCGAAATGACCGAACAGTTCGGTCAGTTCAGATCGTGTTCGGGTGAGTTCGGGTGGCAAAAAAAGGTTCACTGTAAGGTCAAACGTGACAGGGAGGGGTAGTACTAGTCACTGAGGAGCAGACTTCCAGGCTCCAGGGGTGGAGAGGCTTGCAAGAAATGAAACTATCTGCCTCCTCCTTCCCAACACCTTCTGAGCTAGTCGCTGTTCCTGAACAGCAGGCGTTGAGTAGGATTCTTAGATTGCTTTAAGTTTCATTTCAGTTTTGTACTGAAATGAAACTGAAACCTTGTGCTTGTGATTCCCCCCCCCATCCCATATATAGAGAGATAGAGAGATATAGATATAGAGAGATAGAGAGATAGGTTAGGGATAGTAGTTGTAGGAGCTAACTTAGTGACAGAGATAGTGTTAGTGATTTAGTTTTAGTGTTTGTGGGAGAGTAGACCTGTGTACTTATTAGATAATCCATTTAGTTCATAACATTTAGAATAGCAGTTAGATTTAGTGTAGATAGATATATATAATATTAGATAAAATAAATAAATTTTTAAAAACCATATAAAAACAAAAAAAACAAATAAAAAAAAAAGAAAACCATATAAAACCCAATAAAAAACCAAAAAACCATATAAAAAAACAAAAAAACAACCCATAACAACATTTCCCGAACGGCCAAACAGCCGAACCGAACGGCCGAACCCAAACCCGGTGAACTAACCAAACTGCCGAACCAAACAGATGAACCGAACACAGCCGAACCGAACGACCGAACCCGAACCGCGATCTGATTATACAGTACTAGCATCCTACGAAGAGGTAGCCCATTGCCTCTGAAAGCTTAAGGCAAATGCCAAAATAGCAGCCTTATGGATGTTATCCCTGTTGGTATTTGCTAATATATAAGACAGCTTCAAAACTTGATTCCAGTAAGATCTCTTTAGAAGCAATGGTGTCAAGAATTTCCATCTGGCATCCATTGTAAGAGGGCAATCAAATACATAGTGAATCAGATCTTCCTGCTTCGGTGAGTCACATGGGCAGAGGTGCATAGCATGGGGTATATGGTTGTATCTACCTTCTATCAAGGAGAACAGCATTAGTTGAAATCACAACTGGGTGACAGATTTTCGTAATTTGTAGCTAGTCACCGCTGTAAGATATTTTTCATATTGGTTCTGAAACTTAAACAAATGCATCAACGGAGCAATCTTACTCTGGGTCAAAGACACCAGATCCCTTTGTACGTAAATATCCTTAAGACACTTTTTTATCATTGATTTGATATTTTCCCTACGCTATCCACTAAGCACCCACTGTTGCTCAGTCTTCTGTGTAAAACTCTAGCTTTCCTGTAACCAGATTAAATGATGTGTCTAACACCATCGTTTCCCCCCATTTCAACAAGTTGTGCTATGTATGAGCCTCTTTCTTCATTCCAGCAAGGCAATCCCTGCATCTTAAATTTGCAGGAGTTTTATCATCATGGTGCAGCACTCTCTCCACTGAAGTCCTTCGGTCACTTTTGGTTTCGGTTCTCATGTATTTTGGTTCTTTTTCGGTTTCGGTACTATCGGATCTTTTGCATTGATTTTTGTACCGGATTTTTAACATTGCAGTTTTCCCCCATTGAAAAAACGCAATGTTAAAAATCCGGTACAAAAAATCAATGCAAAAGATCAGATAGTACCGAAACCAAAAAAGAACCAAAATTTCAGATTAATCCGAAATGGCCACTTTCTGGTACTTCCGGTTTTATCCGAAACTGAAATTCCCATCCCTACTAACTACAGTGTCTACAGCTTCTGCCACCATCCCGTTTGAAAGTGTACGTTCAGCTATTGAAGGGACTACACTCAAGAACTCTCCGGGATTTTTAGCTGCTCATTGCTGTCTGGATTTTACACATAATTGCAGACTATTTAAATCTGGTGATAGCCCAGTTGCAAAATATTAGTTAGAAAATTTGCTGTAACTGCTCGAGTATGCCAAAATATGCCTTGGCAAGACACTCTGAATGGATTCACCCTCACCATCATCCTCTTTCTCAGATGTTACACGATACGTTTCTTGGGTGAATTACACAGCCTCACGCTAGCCTCGGTAACTCTGGAATTTGGCAATTAGATTCACTTTAATAAAGAAAGGGTTTGGGCCCCACATCCACTTCCACAGAGCAAGGGGAGCAGAAGCTAAAGAGAGTTGCTGTGACAGAGGTGGAGGAGTGGAGTGCAGCAGTCCCGTAACGGATGCAGGGGAAGCAATTTGTGCTGCGTTTTACATCTCGTGTGAATGCAGCTAGATTCCTTCACAGAAATGTCACTCAGCAAGACCACCAGATAGATATGAGACTGGAAAAGCTGGGGTCATGATCTGACCCTCTCCTTCCAAAATAATGACAAAATCTTGGGAGTAAATAAGAATGAGTGACTCTCCCTCACCAAGAGAGTGCAGGTGTGGTGGCAACTGGCCCTTAGCAGCACCGCTCCTCAGGAAACCAGGTTATGAGAAGAGAGGGAACACAGCTAGTATGGAGGGCAGCATAGGGTGCAGGCAGCCACACAAGCTACAAAGGGTCCGATCCCCACGTGGCCCCGTGGTTGGCAACTGCCACACTACAGGGCCAGCATGGGGAGCTGGGCAGATGATCGCCCCCTCCCCTGCCCCCCAATGGGGCAGCTGGATTCTTGTCATATCTTCCACCACGGTCAGGGCAAGCTGAGGCACCGGCCACACAAGCGAGCACTCAGCCCTGCCCCGCCTCCCTCTCCCGGCCCAACCAAAATCCTTTCCCCAACTGTGACGTGGTCGTGCGCAACAGTGCCCACTGCTCAAAGCCCCGCCACAGAGCTCCCGCACAGGGGCCCAGGCACATGGGATGCCATGCCTTGGACAGCCGTACCCCATTTTGGGCAAGGCTGCTACACGATGTGTTCTCGGCCTTTTTCCAAGGACGCAGCAGTTGGGGGGGAGGGATATATCTAGCAATGATGTGTTGCATCATGTGGTACGGCTGCCTGGAGTGGGTTAAGGCTGCCCAAGGCATGGTAGCCTGCTCAAGGTGTTGCGTGTGGCTGCAGCCACAGAGTAGCCCATCCTTAGGGTCACCACTGGCTTTCCTTCCCAGGAGGCCACAACTTTGCTTCCTGCACCAGATCCTTTTCAAACTGTCAAACACTCATTGGAAACTATATGAGCACAGCAGGCGTCTCTTGGGCCTCTATTCCTCTTCAATGGAAGTTTATCACTTCACAACACCTAGGATATTGATCCATAACAAACAAAAATTGAGGTTATAAAAATGAATATCAGCAATTCAGGGTTTTCCACACACAACCTCCCCTAAAAGGGCAAATCCTCAAAGACAGACATTATCATGAACAAAATGTATACAAGATTTGCTCTTACAGACAACCAGCTTGGGGTGAAAAGCAGGCTGGGTAGGAAGGTGACAGAGGTGTCCCCTCTACCTGTTTTGATGAGGGCTGCTGATGTTTGGTGACAGCTCTAGGCAGGATTGCCACTTCCACTTAAAGGGGACTGGACTATATCAGAAAGGGAGACTGGCAAAGGAATCCTCTTGCCCCTTTCTGTCATGGCCATGCTCCTTACAGGGCGTTGTGATGCCAGGATGACCCACAAGGGGCGGAGAGTCTCTTTGTTCCATTCCTTTTCCCACATTACCTCCTGCCCCTGTTTTTTTTAAAAAAAATTCTGCAGGTTATCCAGGAGCTGACACAGAAGAAAAATGGAGACCTGGTTACCCTGTGTCAAGGTTACCCCGTGGCGAGCAGTCGCTGCCACCACACTGCGGGGCAAGTGCAGAGACCAGGGTACAAGAGCAGCCTCCCCCACTTGGGAGGAAGCCGGGCTGCTCTCGGAGCTCCCACCATGGCCGGGGCAGGCTGCGGTGCCAGCCACACAAGCAGGCACCCAGTCCTGCCCCGCCTCCCTCCCCCAGCCCAACCGAGATGCCGCTCCCAGCCATGACATGGCAATGGGTGACAGCGCCCACTGCTCAAGGCCCCACAGCGGTGCTCTCCACATGGCAAGGCAAGTGCGACCCCTCCGCACGAGTAGCCCCGCCTTGGGCAGCCTTAGCCCAGTTGGGGTACGGCTGTTCTGTGACACAGCCTTGTAATTTGTCTGAGGACACGTCACTTAGAAGCCAGCTGCAACCCATATGGCAGGATCCACTGCATTGCATGGTCCAACTGCCCAGGAAGGGTAAGTCTACCCAAGGTGTGGTAGCCTCCCCTGCCTGTCTTGTCTGGCTGCATCCAAGGGTTCAACATCACTTGCATGGCCTATGGCTATGCCTGAAAGCAGTGCTACCTCAAATGCTCAAGGCACTGAGGGCTGTCAATCTAATAGCACACATCTAGGGCACCCGGTATTATACTTGTAGTATTAACTCTATGCAGGAATTAGAGCCATGCAGACCTATGAATATTCGCACACCAAATAGATATTAAAAAACTACAGTCAGCTGTCTTAATCATCTAATGCAGAATCTGTTGGATCAGTGTCAGGGCCAATGGGACGTTAACACAAGAGGGCACAATATGGCTCGCTATCAGTTAAGAAGCTCATTTAGCTACCCATGCTATGGAAAGATAAAAACTTTCATTTAACAATGGGCTATTTATGAACACTTTTAATTGCAGGGGTTACAGAGCTTGAGCAGGGTTCCTGCAAAGTCATTATGACATGCAAAACAAGAGAGAATGGAAGGAGCTGCAGCAGCACTGTGTGAATCACTCCTTATGCTTCCTAACTAGTATTCACAAACCTCATTTTTATTTTATGAGGAGCATAACTGCTTATTCTGTTTTTGTAAAGTTTTAATAAGGGGCCCAATTAATTGTAATGTGTTCCTGCTCGTTAGAATGGAATTCATAGTCACCGCTTGAAGAAAAGAATAGCAATACAGAAAGCAGGGTCCCAGAGACGCAAAGAGAAATCTATTTCTTAAACAGTATCTATTGCTTCATATTGTCAAATTCCCTCCTTCCCCCCAGGAGCACTTGGACACCAGTTTTGGAGTTCAGAACAAGGTTCTGCATCTTTGGCCCTTTTTACATGGACCGCCACTGGGTGGGGGGGGCAGTCCATGTGCGTGCCGCTGCAGGGGCAGTGTGAGCGTGCGGGGACAGATGGGCGCACACCCATCCCCCACCCAGCCTCACACACAGGCCCTTTTCAAATGGACACCACCGCGGGCCAGGGTGGATGGAGGTGGGTGGGACATGGAAGTGCGCACACCCACCTGGACCCATTCCCACGGCTGCGCACCCACCCATTAGATGGGTGGAGATGGGCGGGGGCGTCTCGTGTCAAATGGGCCACAGAGCAACCTGCATTTTCGTCGGTTGCTCTGTGCATGGGGGGATGCATGGGTCACGGGAGCACACACCCACGCACCTCCACATTTACACGGGATGCCCCACGTGAGCAATGATTGTGCATGCATGGGAGGGTCTCGCATAAAAAGGGCCTTTGTGTGTGACTATTTTTAGGACTCATTTTTCTAAAAATAGGGACTTGCTCAATTCAAAGCAAGTCCCTTTCAATTGTCTGGTCTCCAAACCACTCTATTGTAAAATATGTTTGGGTGATTAATATGACAATGCAACTGCAAACAAACTAGTTGATTGTCAACTGACTACTGGGATTGCTGAATGGTCTCCAGAGGCACTTGTCAGGTGTCTGCTAAAACCACTATAAATGTTCATTAGGGGAATCCTAGTGTCAAATTAAATAATCCTTTGTAGTACATGTAAAGAAGAGCTTGTTGGCAATAAATCTTATTGTGCTTCAAATATGAAGGCTCAAATATGACTAAGAGAAATCCAATGAAATGAACACATTTACGCGACTTTTACTGAAAAGACCTAAGGATAAGGAACAAAAACCAGTGCTTCTCCACATATTAGAGACCCATTTTTAATGGGCCGCAACTGCGGGGGGGATTGATGTGCACACCGGCGCGGAGGCGGCACGTGCATACACGGACGCACACCCATCTCCATGCACAGAGCAACCGCCATTTTGTCCAACTGCTCCATGCATGGGCAATGGGGAGGAGGTGAGTGGAGATAGGCGGGTTGCAGGAGCACACACGCATGCCCACCCACCCACCATGGCATGCACAAGGGAGGCATCCACACATGCCCATGCAGTTGACCTATGTGGGAAGGCGTGAGTGTGTCTCATGCAAAAAGGGCCATATACCCATATACCCATAACTAGAAAGAAAACCAGACATAATGGGAAAGACCTCAGCCCCATGGGGTGCAATCACACTCTCCTTCAACGCTTCAATTCAGGCCTTGTGCCTCAGTTTCCCTTGCTACAATCAAGCACCACAAACTCAAACATTTAACATCCCCAGGTATAATTTTTCATCTACCCTTCACTGAACAATAATAAAGCCACTTTTTAGATTTAATGATGGCCTGAAACTATGCTTGGCCTAAAACTATGCTTGGCCCCCCAAGTCATTCCAGTGTAGACATTCTCTACTCTCTCCATCCCGACTCTTTCTAGTGGTTATGGGGCTTGACTCACTTTAATCTGCTCTGTGTTCCTGTAAACAAGGGAATTAAACTGAGAATAAAGTGAGTGCTCTTACCCTTTCAAACATGTGGGATTAAAGTGGAGAGAGAGTGTTCCTTTTCTGGAAAACCTGTTTGTCCGTACTGGAACAATGGGCTCCTGTACTGGAATCCGGTCTGTACTGGATTCATTTCCACCATGAACCCTCTGCTTTCCCAGAAACCTCATCATTTCCTCCTCTTGTGCATCTCTGCCTCACTTAGTGGCTCTCTAGAGAGAGGATGTGATTGCTGTGTTGGTCCTAAAAATAGTAGATGGAGACAATGGGTGATTTCAGACGTGACGAGGCGGCATTCGCCCCGTCACGGAAACAACCCTTAGATTCCCCACCAGGATCACTCCAGCACGGCCAACAGACGTGTCCCGAACCCGGCAGGGAATCGGGGAGGGGGCGGGGCTGCGCAGCGCAACGTGCGGCCGCACGCCCCCGCCCCCCCGCTCCCCCACCACCTGTCCTCTGGGGAGACGGGCGGGCGCCACAGCCAATGTGGCCGCAGCGCCCACCTGAAATGACCACAGCCCAGAATCTTGGCGGGGATTCCGGGCCGTGATCGCCGTCCAGACGTGACGGGCCCCTTCATCCCCGCCGGGAATCTCATTCACTATGCGATCAGCACCGGCCCTGCCGGACCAGCCGATCGCGTGGCGAATGAGATTCCCAGCAGGGATTGAGCATGGTTAACATCTGGGGGGGAACTTCTGGTTCCCCAACAGACGTTACGAGGGCATTCCCCACCACAGGGAATTGACTGGTTGAGCGTGATCTCGTAACGTCTGAAAATACCCAATGTATGAAAACAGACATGCACCTTAACTCTGCTTTAACATTTCTTATGCATGTTGCAGGGTTGCATAGGGTGGTAATACAGCCCTGCAACATGTGGAAGAAATGTTAAAGGGGAAATGAGAGAGAGAGAGAGAGACTACTTTGTTTCCATCATTTACTGGTTTTGTTCTAGCTCCACATACTGACATGACAGTTCCTGCTGCCCAGGAGGGATATCCAGGCAGGAGAAGTGCTATTTAACCCCTGACTCTCCATGCTTGTAGGGAAAAAGGCAGGAGGCAGGCAGTTATTACCTCTGGAGTAACTGCCCTGTTTAAAGTAGGTGCATGGGCACAAGACCTATGTTGGCAATATTGGGATGTGGAAAAGGAGGAGACATGCATCTCATACAGGGGTTCTTCCACATTACAGCTGGCATAATTTGGAGAGGCAGAATGTAAGACAGAGTGTAAACAGAAATGAAGGCAGAGCGCCGCCATCACAACCCGACCCGGATCAGGAACTCACTGCTGATCCTGACTGGGTCAGGCCTGCCAACAAACATGCCAGTGACCGGGCCGCTGGGGAGGGTGGGGAGCCGCACAAATGTGTGGCCGGCTGGCTCCGTCCCCATGCTGCAACTAGTGCCCCACCCCCTGCCATGACAGGCAGCCATGGCGGCCAACGACAGCCACCATGACAGCTGACCCTGGTGGACCCAATCTAGGCTGGGTCACGGCGGGCCATAACAAACGTTATAGCCTGCTGTGGCCCTCTTTGGCCCTCTGGAATCACAGTTCGCGCTCGCCTCTGACACACCTGAGAGCAATCCCAGGTGAACATCTGACAGGGCACCAACAAATGTGCCAGTGACTTGTGGGCCAAAACAGGCCTCAGTGGGCCACCATCATGTTTGTTAACACCCATAGTGTACCAATAATGCTGTCTATAAAGACCTCTGCGGAAAAGCACAGTATGGAGCATGGCATTTACTTAGGGTGCAATCCAACATTAAATTCAATGGGGTTTTGCCACTGACTTCAATGGGCGGAAAATGGTACCTTCGGTCAATGGAACTGCCCTGGCATGGATGGTTTGGGGATGGTGGTTTGTAAAAGTGGTGTCTGCAGTGCAGAGATGTACACCATGGAGTTGACATTATTTGAGGAATTCAATTTTTTTTTTGAGTAAATGTTTCAACAAAGAGGCTACAGTGATAGTTTGTGCATAAGCTGTTGGGCTCAGGGAAGAAAATTCAGATCATGCACCGTGACAGAGTAGCAAAAAAACTCATTTACTCAGGCTACTCAAATTCCTGGACCAGCCAAACACCCTTTTCCAAAAGAGTCATGCCCAGTGCAAAAACAGAGCTGCAGTCCTACTCCTGTCAGTGTGGCGGGAAGGGTCTTTCGTCTCCCACTTCCTTTTCAGTTACATTCAGATTTTTAAAAACAAATCCAATGTGTCTTTATTATATATGAATTATTCCCTTGCAGCCTGCAAGCCTGTCATGATAAAATAACATTTCAGTACATTCCCCCACTCTCTCTCTCTCCTTGGTTGTTGCAACTGCAGTACTTAGCCTTTGGCTGGAAAGACACAACACTGGGCTTTCCTTTAAACTGCAATTAACGCAGTGTGATTAACTGGAATAAAGATGGTTCCCAGATAATTTTGAATGCACAGAGACGTTGGAGGAGGAGGTTAAACAGTGCAGCAAGTAACTTATTATACAGCTAACATTCCAGGCGTCTGAGGACATCACATTTCAAGGTATCAGTGTGAGAGGACAGGACTCATCTTGTGGCCAAGAACAACAGCAGGCTTGTTCATATGTCCATTTAAAAAAAAAATAAGTTGCCCACTCAGTAGGTGGCCATGTGGTATCAAGCTAAGCTAGGATTTCTGTCATTCTGACAGCAAATACAGGAGAGGTAAAGGAGAGTTAACTACAATATTCCAAGATCCATTTCTGGATGAACATACTGTATGCAGAAAATTGCTATGCTCTGCATGCAGATGGCATGAATTACGAAGCAACAGAGAATACCAAATCCTGAACATGACTTGGAGATATATCCCCTTGACAAGCTACAATATTATTTGATCTTATCCATTACTTTAATAATGCCTCCTAACAGGAATTTATCTGTACATAAATGTTTCCTTTTTGTGTGTAAAAATTATGTTCCTATCAAGCGTATCCAAACATGTCAGATTATAACCCTGGTAAATTCGGCACATGTGAGATTTTGACAGTGTTGACAGAATGCATAATTACTTGTTCTTGGCTTCCAGAAATACACACTAATGAAATAATTCCTCTGTGTTCGCAAAGAAATGCACAGTTCTCTAGGTGATTTCCAAAAGCAACCGTACAGATAAGAAACAGCATTTGTTCACGACAAGCAGAGTTAAGACATTAATATAAATAAATCTTCGGTGCTTTAAGAAATACTCTGAAGGTTTGCTGTAATTGCAGCAATAACTGGCTGAGCAACAGACATTTCTATTACATTTTGGGGGACTTAAAACCAACAGTACAAAGGACTGAATAATACTGACTATGGGATAATAATAAAAATATCTTGTTCTTTATTTAGTACCTCCTACCCAAATATCTCACTCATCAAATTTAGCATCCCCACAAGATTGGTAAATTTATATTTTGATTTCACAGGTGGAATATACGGAGTGGAAGGAATGTACAGATTGTCAAATAATCAGGGGAAGTCTGTTTATAAACAGCTGCGTATAAACACCTACTACGCGTGCCTGTACAACAAGGTGCCTGTACACCTACTACTTGTGCTGTGTCTGTACACCAAGACCAGCCATCAACCTTTCTCCTGGCTTCATTACCAATGCCATATACTAACCTGCATTATCAGACTGTTAAAGATGCAGAATGTGACAACATGGTGGGGAATAAGGTTCGGCCGGGGCTCTGGGATTTCAGTTAGGTGTCTTGGCTGCTTGATTAACCAGGTTTCAGTGCACTCAGGTGACCTGGTTCCACCACCTGGTTCCCTCCCTGTTTTTTCTTTGACTACTCTCAGCCATGTAAGGTCTCAACAGGACGCTGTCTGTGTAACATGCTGACCACGCTAGATCATCTAACTCAACTTCCTGCTCTGATGCAGAAAATCCACAACAAGATTCTACAGCCTCTTTTTGAAAATCTCCAGTGACAGAGAGCCTGCAACCTCCCTAGGCAACTTGTTCCATTGGTGCACAGCTCTTGCAATAGGAAGTTTTTCCTAATACTTTCCCAAAATCTACCTTCTTGTAACTTGAGCCCAACATTTCTAGTCTTGCAATGGAGAACACTTCCTTGTTATCTTCCTTGCGGCAGCCCTTAAGATATTTGAAGACTGTTATCATGTTTTATCATAACCTTCTCTTTGCTAGGCTAAACATGCCCATATTTGAAGATATTTGAAGATTCATCATGACCTTCTCTTTTGCCATTTTTAAACGGGCACGGCTGGGGTTGGGTCCGTATGCACCATGAGGAGCACCGACGCACATCCGGTGAGTGGGGGGATTTACACAGGCTGGGATGGGTGTGCTACCCATGTACCACCCACTCCTGCCCTCGCACGGAGCATCCAGGAGTTTTCCCCGATGCTCTGTGCGGGGGCATGAGGGGCGGTGCATGGGTCACAGGAGTGCACGCCCACCCACACCACCTTCAGATGGGTGTTCAAGTGGGTGGGGAGTGGATGGACCTGGGTGGGCACATCCCATTTAAAAACAGCTTTTGCTAGGCCACAAATACCCATATCCAGCAGTGTGGATGCTTTCCCACGATACTTACTGTGCACAATTTGCCTTCAGGAAAGAATCCATTTAGCAAAGCATGTGTGGGGTTTGTAATGTGGGACCGGTGATCCTGCAGAGTAGGGAAATTCAGCTCTGCAATCCCCCACAGGATCACCGGGGGCTTACAATCTAAGAGACATGGGAGAGGTGAACATTGTGAGAGACTAGAGTCCATTCATGAGGTTGAGAAGGAAACAATGTCTTGAGAAGGAAATGTATGTATACAATGCTGGGTTCCAAATTAGGTGCTACCATTCAGGAAAAGGATCTTGGAGTCGTTGGACACAATCCCAAACCCCTCCGCACGATTCCATGTAGCATGTCTACTCTATGGACCTGCACACAATTCACGTGCACGTGCACACGTGTGGGCTACGCATGGTTTCTGCAGCCCATGGGATCAGCCCCACCGTGGACAATACACTGAAATCCTTAGTTCAGTGTGAAGTAGCAGTCAAAAAAGCAAACAGAATGTTTGGAATCATTCAGAAAAGGATAGAGAATAAAACTGAAAATATTGTAATGCCTTGAATGGTTCCGCTCATTCCTGGTCGGTAGAACTCAGCGTGTGGTCATGGGGGAGCGTTCGTCTTCCCCCCAGGATCTCACATGTGGAGTCCTGCAGGGTTCTATTCTGTCCTTCTCCTGTTCAACGTATATATGCAGTCATTGGGTGAGATCATGAGAGGATTTGGAGCATCATTACTTTGATCAGTTGACTGTATATTGTCTCATTCTCCTAATATATCTCTTTGAATCTGCGTTAGAACATTATATATATATTTTTGAAGCAGACTGTTGTTGGTTTTTGGTTCAACGTATATATGCAGCCATTGGGTGAGATCATGAGAGGATTTGGAGTGGGGTGTCATCAATATGCTGATGACACCCAACTATACCTCTCATTTTCATTTGACCCAGACCCTGCAGTCTCTGTTCTTACCTGGTGCCTGCCTGTGGTGGGAGATTGGATGAGGACAAGTCGCCTCAGGCTGAATTCCAACAAGACAGAGAAGATGCCGGTGGGTAAGGGTGCATGTGTGGAGGCTCCCATCATTGATGGGGTGCATCCAACTCTGGTCCCTCATGTTCTGAGTCTGGGGGTCCTCCTCAATTCACTTCTCCGCCTGGATGTCCAGGTGGCAGCTGTAGTGGGGAGTGCCTTTAGTAAGTTACATCTGGTCCGTCGTCTTCGACCGTATATCTCAGGCCCCCATCTTGCCACCATCATCCATGCATTTAGTACCTCACGGCTTGACTACTGCAAGACGCTCTACGCGGGGCTACCCGATAACAATCCAGAGACTTCAGCTGGTACAGAATGGGAAGGTCCGCCTGCTAATAAGGACAGGCCGCCAGGAGCAAATTACACCGGTGCTCCGCTCTCTGAACTGGCTGCCTATAGTCTTTTGGGTTCTCTTCAAGGTGTTGGTTATAACATTTAAAGCCCTACACGGCTCAGGAACGCCTCACCCCCCGTGTTCTTGATCGGCCCCTGTGGTCCTCCGGGATGGTGATTGGCCCGTTAGAAGTCCCCCAGGTTTCTTGGGAGGCCGCATTTGAAGAGGTGTTCTTGGTGGCTGCACCGCAACTCTGGAAAGCCCTCCCGGCAGAGATTCAACTCTCCCAGGACCTCTCCTTATTTCGCAATCGATGAAAGACCTGGCTGTTTCACCAGGCATTCAGTGAGGGGGATGGAGGGGAGGGATTAAGTTGGGTTTAATCTGAGCTTTTAATGTTTATTCTTATTTTTGTATTTTGTATTTTGGTTATTTATGTTTGCTGTACATTGCCCTGTGTCGCTGTACAGCGAATAGGGTGGAATAGAAGTACTGAAAATAAATAAATGAATATAAATAAATATATAAATCTATTATACGACTGCACCTGGAGTATTGTGTGCAGTTCTGGTCGTCCCAACTGAAAAAAGACATAGTAGAACTAGAAAAGGTACAGAGAAGGCCAACAAAAATTATCAAGGGTATGGAACGGCTCCAATATGAAGAGAGGCTTGATAGGTTGGGGCTCTTCAGCTTAGAGAAGAGATAACAGAGGGGATATGATAGAAATGTATAAAATCACAAATGGTGTGGAACAAGTAAATAGGGAGCATTTATTGTCCCTCTCTAACAGTACTAGAAAGGGGACACTCCATGAAATTAACTGATAGCAAGTTTAAAACAAAAAAGAGAAAGTATTTTTTCATTCAATGCACAATTGATGCTGCTTTCACGCATTACAAAATGGGCTATTATAATAACTCAAGATAATACCGGGTGCAATTTGGTTTCCTTGACCCTTTTCAATGTGGGTTCCGCCCCAGCTATGGTACTGAGACGGCACTGGTGGCCTTGGTGGATGATCTACGCCAGGAGATGGATGCAGGATGTTTGACCTTTTTGATCCTGCTAGATCTCTCGGCCGCTTTTGATACTGTGGACCATGGGCTGCTGTTGAGACGGCTGCGAGACTTGGGGGGTCTGGACGGAACTGTCCTTGGCTGGTTCTGCTCACTCCTCTCGGGTAGAAGCCAGAGGGTGGTGCTGGGGGCTAAAACATCTAGCCCCCGGGCCTTGACCTGCGGCTTTCCGTGGGGTTCCATTCTGTCTCGACTGTTGTTTAATGTGTATATGCAGCCCCTGGGGGAGATCGTGAGAGGGTTCAGGGTGCGATGTCACCAATATGCTGATGATACTCAGCTGTACCTCTCATTTTCAACTGACCCAGGTCCTGCTGTCTCGTTACTCTCCCA
>QEPC01012154.1:1577357-1632994 GCA_003113815.1 Sphenodon punctatus
GATTTTTAATCCCCCACCTGTCTATTTATTTTTATATACCACCAGCTTATTGATATGTCTTATGGTTGTATTTTAAATGTTTTTAAAATGTTTTTTATTGTTGTAAACCGCCCCGAGCTGCTGTGCAGGATGGGGCGGTATAGAAATCTAATAAATGAATGAATGAATGAATGAATAACGTGGTGAAAAAACTGTCTAAGAACAACAAAAGGGTGTGCAACTATAACTGGAGTGTTTGGTATCTGCTGTTCGCTGCTGAGCTGGTGCTAAGGTCCTAGTCCTGCCAGGAATCAGCCATGGGCAACGGGGCATGCATCACAGATGGACAGTCCTTTGCATGCCAAATCGCACTGTTGCTCATTTAGGGGGTCAAAGTCCATCTTTCAGGAGACAGAGACAACAAGACCAATATTTAAGTCTCAGGCACCTCTTCCCTGGCTGCCTCCCAGGAAAAGTAATTGAGATGACAACGGGAGATGATGGAATAACAGGAAACTAAGTGGAATGACAAGCAGGAGAGCTTCTGTCCCTCTTTATTCACTTGAAATGCTGAAAGGTGTCTGTGTGCATGTAAGTGTATGAGGGTTTGGCGCTTATTGGCCAAGGGGGTGGGACTTGTCCCTCTTGGTCTCTCAAAACGTTGGGAGGTATGGAATTGCCATGCTGGATCAGACCCATGCGCCATCTGGCCCCACAGTCTATGTGACCAGTGAAAAAGAACGTTCACTAGAGGAATTCCAAGACAGTGTCCATAAACCAAAACCAGTGTGTTGACACTGTATTATCATGCTCCGTCACTAAAGCGTCTCCCACTTAGTCAAAGCGAGCAAGGTTCTACTGGCTGTGAAATGCATAGACAGGAACCAAATACATGGGTGTGTATTCACATGCATGCACACTGTAAACTTTTATCCCTTGCTTTCCACCCTACAATTGCTTTTCACAATTATAAGCCCCTTCTTCTCATTCATACCCAGGTGTAAATTCCAATTTTGAGAATTAAAGGAAGCTGAGTGCATGTCATGAAGAAAATACGCTCCTAAGAACTAATATCATCTATCAAAAACCTATAATGCCTCACAAATCCCTCTCATATTTTCAAATTACTTACTGGGATAAACATTGCATGAGTTCAAGTGTGTTGGCCACAGGGACCTAACATTTATTATCTTCTTGCTATTTGTAGCTGCTGTCTAGATACAAGCACAGATATCACATTGTACTAAAAGCAACAGAAGGGGGTATTCACAGATACAGTTCATTGCCCTTTGTCAGATAGCAGCAAAGCAACAGCACAGCGACTATTTATCATTCTGCTGGAAAAATCCAAAACTAAATACTGTATTATTGCTACATTATTTGTTAGCTGCTTCTTAATACTCTGATCACGTCCAAGAAATCCTAACTGTCATAAAGAACTGTAAGTGATGAAAAACCAATTAGTTTTACTGTACCACTCTGTACAAATAATCTTAAATAATAAGAGCCACAGCTATTATTCAAGGTATTCAATTGATTATGAAGGACCTTAATTCATTTTAAAAACATCTCCCGCTTTCCGTTACCCTGAAGCCTTTACAAGGCCCCTGAATCTGGATAAAACTGAAGCTGCAATCGGCCATCTCATTCAGCAAGATGTTTGTTAGCGGCCTACCAAAGATCTCCTTCCCTCACTCCTTCTAGACATCATTGAGCTGGACAGAAAAGACTATGTGGCAGATCCATAGGAGGCTCGTATAACTACAGCTCCCCTTTACTGAAGACAACAATTCGCACAATGAAAGTGATACTCAGCTCACAACTGTAATCCTGGAAATTATTACATTTCAATAGACCAAATGGTTTCCCACCACAGTTGTGTCGGAACCACACATTTGAGCAGCAAAACTACATGTTATAACAAACATTTATTGGTTCAAAACCCAAACAAAAATACAGTCTTCCTGATAAGGAAGAACTCATCCCTTCCTTGGAAGGCCCAAGGGCTTCAGTCCTCTTGCTTTAATTTGGGGGGGAGTGCCTCTTTTGGGGGAGGTTTTTTTTTGTTTTCATGTTGCGGGGGGGCCTCTGGCTGTTTGCTCTAATCAGGTGACTTCAGTAAAAACAGTCTCCTGACCGGTTGAGCTTCATGAGTGGGACTGTGATGTTCAGGTGACTGTAGTCAGGAAGAATGAAGTCAAGTGACTACAGATGCTTTTACACAAGACAGTGGATGTCTTCAGATGGACCCAGGACTGACCACCCCTGGTCCTGCTCCAGGGGTGGCCAGCCCCACATCCCCGCATCCAGCCCCATCTCCGCCAGGTTTATAGACTTGGCAGCGGCCACAACCCACAGTCTGCGGCACCTACACACACACACACCATAAACTTACGGACGGATCACCCAACACTCTAGGCTGCCACCTTCAGCTCTATGGCATTGCCTGGGGCAAACTCTGACCAAGAGCAGAGCTGCAGCAGCTGTCCGCCGAGCAGATGGACAACAGCCATGGCTCTGGCCCCCAGGTTTAGGCATCCCGCTAGCGGTGCTCCTGGATGTTCCAGAGCACCGCCAATGGAGCTGCCCACAGCAGGCACAGCCTGCCTTGTCTCTGCTCTGCCTGCACATCTGGCAGCCTGCCTTTATATGGATAGGACATCTGGGGTTGAGGCGAGGCAGCTGTCCATCTGTTCACACCCAGTGTCTCTCGCAATTTTCTTGTTCCCAAAATCTTCTTGCGATCATAAAATCACGCAAATTTTCTGGGCACTCTTCTCATGAGATGTGTCTCCCACAATTTTTTCTTTGCACATTTTACACAATTGCAGGATCTACCATTCTCACATGCACATATTCTGCACAATTTTCGTCCTCCCCGTTCTGCCTGGCACCTGCTGCCTGACTGACCTCAGAGTCGGGTTGAAATCCACAAGCCAGCAGCAGATTGAAATTAACAAGATGGTGTGGGAGTTGGGTGAAATTAACAAGCTGGCAACAGAGCAAGGTGAAATTAACAAACCAGCTGAAATTAACTAGCCAGGAAGGAACCATGGATCCCTTCTGCTGGTTTACTGGTTTCTACACCTGCTATCCCATGATTGTAATACCAACAAGTATTCCCACATTCCCACTTTTGTGCAACCATAGCACCCGTCACTATAAGGGCAGGATTTCAGAGCCTGGCAATGCACGAGCACTCAAAGCATCATTTGCAGGATGAACACAGAATAGTACACCCACACTTACAGGTAACTTGCGAGAGCAAATTACAATCCCACAATTAAATGTCTCATGTAAAAGCAGCCAGCGGATGAAAACAGACATGCACGTAACTCTGCTTTCACACTGCTTTAACATTTCTTATGCATGCCCGCCCTCCACACCTTCAAGTCCCTCCTCAAAACCCGCCTCTTCCGCTCTGCCCTTCCTAACTCCTGCTAATCAACCCCGGATTCCCCACCCAGGATTATTATCCCCCACCTGTTATCTGTATACTCCCAATTTACTTTAACCAAGACAAGAACTTGTACCTGAGTTCTCGCATCCTCGCATCCTCATGAATGTCTCATCCCTTGTCTCTCCCTCTGTTCCCCCTTCCCTGTCTCCCCTCCCCCTGTCTTTAGATTGTAAGCTCTCGGGCAGGGACCGTGTCTATCTTGTTTTCTGTAAAGCGCCAGGTCCATCGCTGGTGCTATATAAATGCTAATAATAATAATAATAATAATAATAATAATGTTGCAGGGCTGTATTGGCACCCTATACAGCCCTGTAACATCCATAAGAAATGTTAAAGTGGTGTTAAGGTGCATGTCTGCTTTCACCCTAAGTTTCTTAGCATGCCTCAATTCTCCAATATGCTCATCGGTCCTAATTTAGCTAATCTTTTCCTCAATCTAGTACTTCTGAAAGTGTGGTGTTCGAAAACCCAGACAAAGGTCATCCTCTACTTCATTCCCTGATCATCTTCCAAAATAATTTTTCTTGGTCGCTTTGCCACCAGCCTTCCTACGCCAACAGGACCCCATGCGTCACTGTCCCAGTTCCTGCAATACCTTCTTTGAAACCAATGCAAAGTCTTGGGGAGGCAGGTGCACACATCCAAACAGAAGTGGTACCAATGGAGCCATAGTATAATCCTCCATAAGAACCACTGGCGGAATGCTTAACCTGATCATGCTCTGCTTATTATTTATTAATTTATTTATTCATTCATTATTTGCATTTCCGCCTCTCTCAAATAAGGCTTAGTCTCTGGTATGAAATAAAAAAGGTGAGAAACTGGGGACCAGAATGATTTTTCACTTCCAAAAACACAAGAATAATCCTGCTTTCTCAGACACAGCTTCCCGATATCACCACAGACAGACTGATCACCCAACTTCCATGCTTAAGTGTTTTAATAGTCCTAAGTCAATTTAATTTACATTACCCTGATCGATACCTTTGCTTTTTATTGTATTGCGCAAATAACCTTCATCAAGCATATTCACTATCTCTGGCATGCATGCTATCTGGCCATGGGAAAAAACAAACCTATTTATAATATTCTTGGTCATTTCTTTGATAAGTCTGGCTGTCTCTGGGACAGGTACCAGACCAACAGGGAGACGCAGACACTCGGGACGAAGAAGCTCTAGATGGTTATGTGCCTCTGCAGTACAGGAGTGAATGCACAGCAAACGGAGCACTTCCATAGCTAAGTGAAGATCGATGACTGAGCGTGGATTGATTACAAGAGCAAGCAGCATAATCAACCCCCATTCAGCTATGGGAGCCCTCTTCTAGCTACTATACATGCTTTTTACCGAAGCGTAAGGGCATAGAACTGTACTTGATGTCTGACATGGAGGAAAGTGGACAAATCAATTAATGGAAAGGAGGGAAGGCTAGAAAATACTAGGAGCTAGAAAGTCAAAACACAGTGAGACGTAAGCAAGTTTAACTCTCGTCTCTCCTTTTGATAAGTCATTTCCAAGAAATGGTGCCTATCCCAGTTTTAACACTGTGGGTAATTTCAGACATGATGGGCCCCGCGGCCCGCCACGCTGAATCACGCACCGGGATCTGAAATGGATCCCAGTCAGGAATCAGGCCAGCCATCCTTTAGACGTGCCGGCCTGATTCTCACCGGGGATCGAGAGAGGGGGCGGGGCTGCATGGCACAACGTGCGGCCACACAGCTCCGCCCCCCCGCCCCCCGCGCGCTCCTCCGGCCGCCTGCCCTCCGGGAGATGGGCAGGCATAGCAGCCAATCCGGCCGCTGCACCCGATCCCGTATCGCAGTCTGGGCCACGATCCGGGATGGGCCAACGGTACAGATGTCACTTTTGGCCCATCCCAGAACGTGGTCAATCTAACTACGCTTCCGCAGGTGAGGACGGCCTCACTTCCGGAAGCATGGTCATTTTGATTCCCACCAGGTATTCACCGTGGTGAACATCTGGCGGGAATCTTTTAGACGTACTGACCAAGCGGCCACCACAGGGGATTCACTGTAGTTGACCGTGGTCCCATTACATCTGAAATTACTCACTGTCTCTGAAAACCTACCTCTTCCGTTTGGCTTTCCCTAGCTCCTCATCCCCACAGACTGCCCAGGGGTGCTGCTTCTTCCATTTTTCACTCAGGGTCCCCTTCTCCCCTGTAACTAAACACAAGCACATGTTCCCTCCTGCAGCTTCTGAACTTCAGAAATGTATCCCTGTCTCTCACTCGGTTCCCCTCTCCCTTGTCTACTCTCCCTTGACTTTTCTAGATTGTAAGGCTGTTGGAGGAGGAACCAGTATCAAGTTAACAATTGTACAGTACCAGGTGCATTGCTTGTGCTTTATAGATAATAAATAATAGTAATAAAAGGCATGTCTCCTAACAGTTTCCAATCTAGTAGCCGCCAGCACACGCAGTACAGTAGAAAACTGAACAGAGTGCCATATGGACTTCATAGCTGGAATGTTTCATTGAGCAAGTGGGTTATTAATACGGCAGTTTAATTTGCTGTTCTGGTAGTTAATAGGTTTGCACTGAGATACATGAAGTATTCAAATCTGGTTACATTTGTCCTCAGTCAAAGCCTCCTTGGAGCCACAATGTCCCTGCTCGTGTGGCCACAAAACAGTTCTCCTGGGGCCCAATTCCCTTTGCATCTTCCCTTTGGAGCGTTGCACCTTCCCAAACAAAGGACTGTCTGTGCTTAAATGACAATGTCTAGTGCTAGATTTCAAAACAACTTATCTGTGAGCTCCGCAACACTGCCATGCTGGTAGTTCAACATTTCACCTTAACCATTGAGCCCATTTACTGTAACAATAACATTTCACAATTGATTACAAAATGTATTCTTTCTTTCTGCTAGTATCTGCTGTGTAATGGGCACTGCACAAATTCTAAAAGGTGTCAGAAGCCCTGCCCTACAAAGCTCATCTTCTGTAAAGACAGGATAAGTAGAAAACAAAGCAGCCAGGTGCCAATACACAGCAATGTCCTAAAGCTACACTTTCAAATTAAGACAGGTAGAGATGGGCTGTCCCCAAACCTCACCCCAGAGTCTTCCTATCATCAGCCAGTCAGTTTCCTGTCGATACCCCAGCAGTAACAGATCTTAAGTACACCCCTCCTATCTGTAAGACTAACATGAAGCAATGAAAAGTGCTTTGTTTACTGACAAACTATGACAGGAATGAAATACTGGAAAGCAACATTCATCCCACAAACTAAAGGGAGTGCATTCCTTCCAAATATTTGGTGGGTTTTTTGGGGTGGGGGTGGAAGGCTTTAATTATCCAAGTGCTGTAAATAAGACAGTCTCCAGTCTTGAAACGTATCTTGTACAGCAACCATTAGCTGTAAGCATTCATGAATTGAGCACTGTTTCTCAAGCCATAATTAATAACCTCCTCCCCAAGCAGACACTTCTAACAGCAGCCATCACGCAGGGCTTCATTTGGAAATGGTATGTTGGCTGTAAATATGGTAGGTAAACATTTTGCAAAGTCTTATGATTAGTCACTAAGCAGTCTGAGTGTTCGAGGGTATCTACTGCTATTGTGGCAATATTCACAATTGGCTTTTAGCCGCTGTTCCAACAAGAGGGTTGTTGCTATGCAGCAGGTCCACTAATGCTAATGGAAGCGCAGACCTTTTTTAAAAAAGCTGTACGATTGACTGTACAGATGAAGTAGAATACAGACATCAATGGACTCTGACGCTGAGGGACGTGCTGTACAAACAAGCCCTGAGTAAGAATTAAATGTAAAAAGTTAGAATTTCTCTAATAAGAGCTAGGGAAAATATCTACTTCGGCACACTTGGCTGTCCTTGAGCAGTCTTCAGTGTAGAGACTACAAAGATAGAGTTCGTTCAGTTGTGTGTAATTCTTGGTCACAGAGCTTGATTATTACACATAGTGGCAAACGCCGTAAACAAATCTGATCAAGTACAATCAGGGGTCAAGCACGGCCAAAGTAATCCCCGAATGAGTGTTGACATGGTCATATATGGAGATACGTTTTCTCTAGTGTTTTTTAGCCTATGGCTGTAAATAAATAAATAAATAATTACATATATAAAGCATGGATGAACATAAGAAGTGTCATATTTGGTCAGACCAATGGTCCATCAAGCCCAGCATCCTGTCTCCAACAGTAGCCATTCTCAGTTGCTTTGGAGACGTACCCAACAGGTCATAATGGAGTGGTCCACTCCTTGCTGTTCACTCCCAGCTCCTGACGGTCAGAGGTTATGTTCTTCAACTTACTTGGCTATAAGCACATAAGGAACATACTTGGGGTGGGGGGAAAGCAGAGGTTGGGGAAAACTTCAAAAGTGCTCCTGGTCAGGCTCTTCTTCTATTCAAATAAATGAGAATTATGGTGAGTAATTTTAAAAATCCCACCACAGGGTGCAATCCTGTCCTCATTGAAGTTAATGGCTCCCAAGTTAGTGGGCAATGTCCCACTGACTTCAAAAGATGAGAATCACATCTACAATGTTTTACACCTAGGGAGCAACCTTGCCCTATGAAAGTCAATGGGAGTTTTGCCATGGACTTCAGCGGGTGGAGGAGTTTGCCATTAGGGTGTGTAATCCTGACCCCAGTGAAGTCAATGAGAATTTACTGTATACAGAACTTTTCATCTGCAGGTCTCAGATTTCTCTTACAAAATGCTGAGACAGTAGAGCACCTTCCCCAAGAACGCAAAGGTAACCAGAGGCATAGTAGGAAATTTAACTCCAGTATCCTCTGCTCTCAGATCAGATTAACTACCTAATTAATCACATGTTCAATGTGATTACATCAGTGCAAACCCAGTCACTCTACTGAGTCACCCTGGGATTGCAACAACATATGTTGGAATGGAATATGGCCTAATGTTTTTAATGACAAACGTGCCTTGGGGACCTAAACTGACAAGATTTAAGCTCTTAAATGCCTCAATCACTTCTGAAAATTTTTCTCTTCAGCTTTAAAAATGCTTCTGAAAATTGTATTTAGGCACCTAAGGTACTTTTAAAAATTGTACACCAAACCAGTATTTAAGGGCTACAAAGTATTATTAGTAAGGAGCATGGTCAGGACAAAACACAGCCAAGAGAAGACGAACAGCAAAGGAAAGGATGCTAGGACTGACCTATGCCTAATGCTTCAAAGGAGAGTGCATTCAGAGAAAGATCTTACAAAGGCAACACTTTTCAAAAGCTTGGTGGAAAATATGTTGCACCTGAAATGCCGGCGATAAGAAATAAATTCTCCCTATAACTGGACAGAATGTATTTCTTCCCAAGCAGACCAGCGCACTCTCCTAGCCTGAAATTAATAGAAACTCTGGGTATGGGAAGGCAAGTAGCAGGTCATCCTTTGCACAGGACCCGAGCAACATACAAATCCAGGTACGGCTCCAAAGCCTACTACAAGTTTATGGAGTATTTTCAACCAGATGGATGACAGCAGGTGTTTATGAGACACATCTACTATTATTACTGCTGATTCACTTGATGATGGAATAGTGACTGTTGCCCTTTTGTATAAGAATTTATAGCTTGTTTTCCTCTCTGATGTTCAGTGTTTTCTTTTTTACAATCAGCAATCTAGCCAGTCCAGTGATAACAAAACACACTGCTGCCTGGGGAGTCGGAGTTTGCCTTCAGAAAACTCAGTCCCTTGTTCTCATTCTGGCTGAGAGCGCAATGGGGGACTGAGAGGGCCTCACTTCCTGGAACTACAAAGAATCATGTTGATAAGCTTTGGAAAAGGATCATTCTCCAGCAGCTTAAGAAAGCACTGCTGTAAAGTGCAGGCCTCCCTAGATATGCAGAAGTATAAAGGAGAAGGAACCAAAGTGATGGTCAGAAGAGACTGTAGTGGACCCCTGTCAAAATAAGGGGTGGAGCAGCCTCGTTCCCACCTCCCACCCCTATCTCCTTGAAAACCACCTGACCCATCATGTAAAGATCAGGAAGTGGAGGGGTCACATACTGCCCCCTCCCCCAGTTTAGGATACAGGGAACTGTTCCCTTCATAAATTTGGCCCCTAGCTCCTTACATTTGGCCCCTATGACTTACATCTGACCTCCAGGCTCGGGAAAGCATGTCCCCTCCATTCACACTTGTTTTTACTCCCCTGCCTGATTATGTTGTGGCCACTGCCTCCCAAGCTTGCCAGTACTGTCTTCCCTTGCCGGTCCGCTGTATCCTCCTGTTGTCACCTTTTCAGGCATAGACCACAGTTTAGTTATTTGTGTGTTGCCTTGCGTAATGGGCCCAAGAAGAGGAGGAGGAGGAGGGGTTAGCTGTCCCCAGAACAGGGAAGAAGTAAAATCTGACAACCATTACTTCTTGATGGAGAAATGGATTCAGAGAGCAGATAATTTTTCTATGTGCATTCAAAATAATCCCACAGCAGTGTCAGTTTCACTCTGCACACTGTATGAGAGAGCCTGCCCACCTGTCTTAAGAGTCCCAATAAGCTTACAAAATATACAAAACAAGTACCATGTTCTATGTCCATGTGGGGGAAAGGGAAAGGCAGGGCTATGTGCTGTTTTTCATACTGGCGTGTACACGATTTTTGCAAATAGGAAACAAACCACAGGGAAAAATACTGATGGAATATCTCTAGATGGACCTCAGACACCTGCACACCACAGCAACCCATGCCAAACAAGCATCATTGGCAATCAGCATCGCAACACTGCCTTCCTTTTAATGTCTCTGTGTTGGTCAAAGCAGCAATTGTTACATCTGTTTGCTTGCATGTTTTCCAGTACTGACTTGAATAGTAAATGTGATTGCATTGCTGCAAGCATGCAAAATGCTGACTAGCTTGCTAGGAGTTTATTTTTAAAATATTTAACAATTATGTTGAGAAATCTCAGCAGGCGGCTAAGAAAAATCTTGGAAGAACAATGAAGCCTTTACTAAATGGAAGGATTCCCCAAGCTTGACAGAACTGCCATTAACCCTCTTGAGTTATTAAAGGAACATTAACTATCACTCGTCTATACTTAAAGCTCTGTTGACATTTCTATATAACCTCCTCCTTTCAGAAGGGTGTCATTTAGAGAATGGCAGCTACCGTGGGCTGCTCATTGTACTCACGTGAGCAGGCCCATTGACAGGAGAGGGCCTATACTTGCTCCAGCTAGGCCCCCATCCAGTTTTCCTGCACAGGCCTGGATGAGATCATCATGCGCCTGCACATCTCTGTGAGGAGAGTTTCTCAGTGACTGCCGTTTCCTTATTCCACTCTGAAACACCATTCTGTAGGGGAGCATTCCATTTTATTCCAATGTTTTCATATTTACATGCGGATATAAGGAGTTCTGACACATGAATTTGCCCAATCACAAAGTAATCTAGCTCATTAGCTTCTTTTGCTGTTGAATACCCTTTGGCAGCAAGTGCTTATTCTGGGGAGACAAATCTCTCCGCAAAAAAAAAATGTCCCACCACATGAATTGAGCATCATGTTTATATTGAATTCAGTGTACCGTAGCTAAGGCTTCCCTCACAGGAAATCCCTACTTCAAGACAGCCTGAATCTCCCATTCCTGCTCACCTTGAATAGTGCCTTACTCAAAAGGCAGTCTCATTCCATCCACAAGTCCACTGAGTGAGGTACAATTCTCCATGAAAAAGGGTGACTGAAGAAGTCTTAGAATAATCTAGTGTAGCCGCAAAAAATCCAGAGTCTGGAAACGTTCCCACACGTAACAGTAAATCAATGGAAAATCCATTGAGCGTTGAAATTACTAACATCATCCGGATCCTGTACCTGCTCCTACAGATGTTCATGCTGTTGCGTATTCAAGCAGCTACTCAGGAGTCTCTTTCCACCATGCTGCCCAGTTATCATGTTTCTGTGGGTTCTTAGAATACTACAGACTGGAAGTGGGGTGGTGCACTTACCTCTATGTAACAATGGCTATGTGCAAGAGGGGGCTACTTCTCCAGATCTGAGATTTTTCAAATCCCAATCCATGATAAAGGAGTAGCGAGAGTTTAGTTTGACACCCAAAATGACAAACTGATGTTACAACTGGTAACACCCAGAGTAGGCCAGTGAATAGTGTTCTTGTCTCGGAGGTTGGAGTTCTGTGTTCACACTCTAGCCTCAATGGACAGTGGGGCTGATCCCAAGCCTCGTGGACTGGCGCATGCAGCCTACGCACACATACACTCGTGCAAATCCTGTACACCCCTGGCACAGTGTCTGTGACCATGTGTGCCCGCGCGTGGTGGTGCCCGTGGGGATTGGAATTGCAGCAAGTGTTGGGAAAGTCACTGTACTTCAGCCCCCCAGCTCAGCACTGGGTACCAGCAATGAGCCTGATCAGCAGGCGGATGTCTTGTGGGATTCTTGTATGTATGCACTGGTATGTGGGTGTGGACTATAGAGACACAAATTCCACTGTGTTGAAAAATTTATACGTAATAAGATGCCTTTTTTGTGCTACTATATGTTGTATCAAATTAGGTTTATGAGCTCCAATTTTCAAGTCAAGAATATTTTTTTATACCAAATCTTTCAAACATTTAAGAAAAGTCATTGATCTACTCAGGTAAATAGTCCCATTGAAGTCTATAGGACAAATCACATAATAAAAGTTACAAACATTCTCTTTACAGGAGTAGGGCTGAAATGTATAGCCCAAACTGACCATGACACAAATTCCTAAAATATTACAAGAGCACCGAAGTCTCCAGTTAACAAAGTAATTGGGGCTTGTACATGGCCCGTAGCATGTATTTATATGATAAGTCATACTGCCTTTTAAAAAGCTGCCATTTTCTGTTGAGTAAATAATCGGCATTTGAAAGGGGAAAAAAATCTCTGAACACCTATCGTCACGAGAGTCTAACAACAATAATGCATTTATTTCAAGCTCCCTAGACAGTTATTTACATGATACCCTATTATGGTAGCTCCTGTCAATACTATGCATTTTAAAAAGTCCTTGAACACATATTTACATAATCCATACTTTAAACAGTCCTGAAATACATATTTACACAATAGACAGTAATCTCCCTAAAATGCAATTGCAGTCCATTGTGTCTACTCGCACACACTTCTGTGAAGGATTTATCAATTTTGTTTTTTCAATACTACCCTTTTGTTTAACGCACAGAGAAAAAATAAATTAACATCACCCAGGGTCCAATCCTGCTTTCATTGAAGTCTCCCTGTTTAAGGGTGATTTCAGACGTTACGTGTCTGAAATTCACCCCAGCTGAACCACGGTCAAACACGGGCCGCGTTTGACTGTGGTGCACGTCTGTCGCCGCCAAATGTGCACCACAGTCAAACGCGGCCTGTGTTTGCTTTCACCACACTCCGGACGCAAGGAGGTCGAGAATTGTGGTGAAAGGCCACCACGGCCGTGGTGAACAGAAAGTAACGTCTTGTTACTTACCGTTCACTGTGGTCAATGAAATCCACCACACACACACCCTGTGGTTGCGGCAGCGGCCGGATTGGTCGCTGTCGCTGCCCGTCAGGAGGGGGGAGGGCCGCCAGGGAACGCAGGGGACGGGGCCGTGCGGCAGCACGCTGCACAGCGCGGCCCCACCCCCTCTGGGGTGTATGTGCCGCTTTAAACGTTACGGCCGGGCGCTTTCACCACGGGCCGTGGGGTGGGTCGGACCACCGCCAGGGGCAATGGGGCGCACGTCTGTTGGCACGCCCCTTCACCCCCGGCCGTGGTCCGAACCACCCCACAGTCCATGGTGAAAGCGCCCAGCCGTAACATCCGAAATCACCCTACATCAATGGATATAAAAGGCCACAAAATTGTGAAGCAAACCAAGGAAAACAAAGTGAAAAACTGATATTTCATATTAACTAATTTATTTGGATCTAGATGCTATAACATAGTGTCTTCAAAGTCTCATCCAGTGGAACTGTTCTGTGTGGCAAGAGGCCTGGTTAATCTGGCCTGTCTCTGCCAGGAACCAGAATCATCTACTACCCGCTGTGACATTTTTATCAATTACTTTGCAGACAAAATTGCTCATATTCAGCGCAACTTGGGCGCAGCCATTTCTATTGCAGAGTCAAAGTTTGGGGTTATGGAAGCTCAGCCTTGTCCTGTTTGTTTACATTGGTTTCAATCGGTATCACCCTCTGGTGCTGAGGATGTGCTTGGGGTGATGCAGGCAAACAGTGGAAAATTAGATCCGTGCCTATCTTGGTTGGTGAAAGGGGCCCCCCGTCTGAGACCGTTGCTGGCTGTGGTTGTCAATGCCTCCCTTCAGGAGGGTAGGGTGCCAGATGCCCTTAAAAATGTGATTATGCATCCCTTGCTTAAAAAATCATCTTTGGACACTGACTCCCTGGCCAGCTATCACCCAGTCTCTACCCTTCCCTTTTCATGGAAGGTTACTGAATGGGTGGTTGCCCGACAACTCCAGGCTCAGATTCAATGCTCTCAGATTCTTGAGTCCTTTTCAGTCAGGCTTTTGTCCAGGGTATGGCATGGAAACTGCACTTGTGGCCTTAGCTGATGACCTGCGCATGGAGACTGACATGGGGAATTGTACCGTTAATCTTGTTAGATCTTTCAGTGGCCTTTGACACAGCTGATCATGAGGTGTTGTTGACACGACCGCTGGACTTGGTGGGGGTGCTCAGGACTGCTCTTAGGTGGTTCCATTCATTCCTTTCGGGGGAGGTCTCAGCAGCTGGTGATGGGTGATTGCTCATCATCCCTTCCATGACCTCCCCCTGTGGGATCTCTCAGGGTTCCATCCTGTCTCCCCTCTCGTTCAATGTTTATATGAGGCCGCTGGGCAAGGTCATTCGGAGGTCTGGGATGAAGTGTCATCAATACGTTGATGACACTCAGATTTACCTCGTTTTCATTTGACCCAGTACCTGCAGTCTCAGTGCTTACCCACTGCGTGGCTGCGGTTAGGAACTAGATGAGGGTGAGTCAATTGAGGCTAAATCCTGACAAGACTGAGGTGATGATGGTGGGCCAGCCCTGAGACTTGGGAGGAATTGGGACTCCTGTTATTGATGGGGTCCAGCCCCTTCTGGTCACTCAAGTTCTCAGCCTTGCTGCGCCTGGACCATCAGGCTGTGGCTGTAGACAGGAGAACTTTTCACCAACTCCATCTGGTGAGAAGGCTACAGCTTTTACTTTCCAATTCAGATCTGGCCACTGTTATCCATGCTTTCATCACCTCGAGGCTAGACTATTGCAATGCGCTCTACATGGGGCAACCCTTGAGGACTGTTCAGAAACTGCAGCTGGTAGAGAATACAGCAGCCTGGCTCCTTTTGGAGACGAGTCACCAGGAGTACATTACACCAGTGTTCCAGAGTCTGCACTGGCTTCCTGTAGCTTTCTAGGCACAATTCAAGGTGCTGCTTTTGACCTTTAAAGCCCTAAACAGCCTGGGCCCCACTATCTGAAAGATTGCCTGTCCTACCATGCTCCATTGCGGCCCCTGCAGTCAGCCAGGAGAGCCCTTCTGTTGGTTCCATCTCTTACTCTTTTCCATGGGATGAGGATGTACAGGGGGGCCATTCTCAGTTGTTGCCCCAGTGTTATGGGACTCCCTTCCCCTTGAGGTTCAATTGAGCCCAAGTCTGAGCATCTTCCGGAGGCAATGTTTTTGTTCAGTAAGACATTTGGCAGGCAGACATAGGGATTGTGGTTGGTTGTGGAGTTGTGTGTGGTTGTGGGTTGGAGTGAGGAATGAGGGGAGTTGGGGGGGGCTAGGGGCGGGGAGGAATGTTTTTTTTATGTTTTGGGAGGGTTAGCAGGGAGTGAACAACAGGGAATGGATTGCCCATTGTGACTGTTGGTTCTTCTCCCATGCTATCAAGATTGGCCACTGTTGGAGGACAGGATGCTGGGCTTGATGGACCATTGGTCTGACTCAATGTGGCACTACTTATGTTCTTATGATTGTAAGCTGCCCTGAGCCATCGTGGGAACGGCAGCATGTAAATTAAAATAAAATAACATCACCAAGTGAATAATGTTACATACCACACTGAACAATACACAGTCACAAGAGAACAAGGAAGAGATAGAACATCGACCCTTAACTGTGATTTTAATTGTTCTGACAACTAACTCTAGAATTATACAGGACTATGGGTGCTTTTAGACAAACACCTCCCCACGCACCAGCCACCCACTATATGGCCCTTTTTTAACAGGCCACAGCTGCGGGGGGGATGGGTGTGTGCGTGGCAGCGTGGACAGTGCAGGTGGGTGCACACCGATCCCCTACACATCCCCACTCAAGGAGCAATCACCGTTTTGGCCGTCGGTGAGCATGTGTGTTTCACAGGAACACGCACGCATGCATGCCCACCTGCCACAGCAGTCACATGGGTGGCACCCACTCATGCCCACATAGCGGACCTGCGTGAGTGTGTCTCGTGTTAAAAGGGCCACCTGTTGCAGGGCTGCAGTGGTGCCCTCTGGGTGCCCTGCAACATGTATAATGTTTGGGAGGTGGGTGAGAAGGTGCTTGTCTAAAAGCACCCTATGTCACAAGGAAATTTGTACGGGAGGAACTTGTAGTTAGTAAATGTCAGTAGACTAAGGCTGCATTCTCATCTGCGGCAGCGGTGGTATCATCACTTGAAGCAGGTGTTGATCATACTCAAATGTTTACATCACGGATTAGCCAATTCAGAAAAAAATGTGTGGTCAACAGACAACTGATGACAAGCTGCCATAATTTAGACAAGGCCTCAAATACCTAAATTTACTTCTTTAGTAAACTTAAGTGAAATGTCACACAAACAGGATAAAGAGTTTGCTATGGGATCAAGCAGACGAAGTGAGGTGTTAAGAAAGAAGTTCTCATTCAGAAAGAGATACCTGCAAAAATAGTTTAAACAATATGAATCATAAATTAAATTGCTACCCTTCTAATTGTATTTCCACCCTTCCAATTTATTTTACAAGGAAATTCTTTTTAAATTACAAAAAGGTAGAAAATGTAGTCATGACTGAATCCTTTGTACTTACGTATTGCAGAAGCATCCTAAAAGTTACTGATCTACCTGACATACCATACATACTGCAAAACCTAGGTTCAAAGATCCAAATTTAGACCAGCCAGAAGAGAGCTCGAAAAAGTCAATCTGAGTTGTATCAACTTTTACCATGCCTGAATTTGGCCAAATATGAATTTTAAAAAAGCAGGAAACTCAATCTCAAAGTAATTGCTGCTTGACATTTTGATAAATGTAAATACCAAAAAAGAGGGAGGAATTATTTAGGGTGGTACAGTGGTACTCAGGGTTAGAGAATGAAGCTAAGAAACGTAAAACTTACAATGAGCAGCAAGAAAGTTTTGATAGTCTTTAAAGTGTTAGCTTGAATCTGTTAGTTTGCAGAACATTCTCCATGGGGAATGGTGGAACTTCTCTTGCTTGAGAAAATTAATACAAGACTGGGCAGATTGCTATAAATACACAACAGGAATCAATCCTGCATTTGTAGGGAAATTGACTAGACGGCTTAAGAGGAATTTAAAAAAATAAAAAATAAAAAGATTCTGCTTGTTGATTGTGCTGTGCTTCTAAGTGGAAATTTTAACCGTGGGTGTCTTTCTTCTTGTAATTTTCAGGCACAAAAATTCTGGAGCAATCTGAAGATGCAAGTGAGGCTATTAAGACGTGTGCCTTTCTGATTTACAGAAATCAGCATATGTACATTTTTAAATGACATAAAGTCCTGGTCATCCAGTAGCATGTAGATGACCCCAACCAAGAACTAATACCCCACTGTGCTAAGTGCTGTGCAGGAAAGTATCAAGGCAACAATCATTTCCATCGGGAGTTTGCAGCCTCACATTTGCAGATGCAAGGAATGGGAATTTGTCAAAGTTGGCTCATAATAACAAACTTAGAATTTGATACATTTCTTCTCTCACCAAAGCAGTTTTCTAAAATATTTGTTTTTTCAGGGACATTACATTATAATTTGGTTCTTGTGACAATACAGTTACTTCTAAGGCAATAACCGTGACAGTACGAACACATGTTGTTGTTAATCAAAGGACTGATCCATTCATCACTGAGGTCAACTGTAACTTGTCCCTACAAGACATGTCCAAGAGTTTGATTACAAGGGAGAGAACTTTTATTTTGTCAAAAATCTCAACATCAGCAATGACTGAAAAAAAGAACTCTTGATAATTTATTTTTGCTCTTCACCTCCCAACTCAGGGGTCATTCATATAACCCACTCATGCTTCTGTGCACCATGTGAATACCCTCCCCGCTCCCTCCCCCGTGAACTGGTTGTGTGTATGTGCCCTTTAGGGCCACTGTCACTTACTGGACTAAGGGTGTTTTTAAACAAGACGCGTCCACGCATGCCCCCCCCCCCCATCCACATGTTCAACTGCTCATGTGACAGTGGTGCGTGGGGAGGCGTGCTCCCGTGAGCAATGCCGAAAAATCCAGTGTCCTATGCAGGCCAGAGTGGCCACTTCTGTGGACAGGGCAGCCATGCCAGGAGTAGCCCATATAAAGCCATGCGTGGGTGCCCCGCATCCATCCCACTCAGTGGCCATGGACCCCCTCCTCCCGCCTCTCTCGTTTAAAAACACCCTATGAGCTGGAAAACCAGGTTTCAAATCCTGTCTTAGCTAAGAACTCACTGGGTGGCTTGGGCAAATCACTATCACTTGGCTTCAGTTTTCCATCTGTAAAATGGGAATAATAATGACCTACCTCACAGAGTTGTTGTTAAGGTGAGCTAGATAAGGATAATGGAGCACTCTGAACATTGAACGTCTATATAAATAATCATTATATGTATTAAGAAAGAAGATCCAGCACCAGATCAAAGTGTATGGAAGAGAGTTATGATTTTGCATGTATAGAAGAGGCATTCAATTGTACTTTGGTACATTTCCACTAGAGGATGGCATCTGACAGAACTTGCTTCAGAAGAATCACTGGGATTAGAGTCACTGGGATTCAGAAGAATCAGGTATATCCCCATCTCTGTTGGAGAGACAACCTTGGTAGAGTATCACAACTCTGGAGAAAGTCTTCCCATTTGCCCCACTGTGGTGGCAAGTTACTGCATTTCCCTGTAACAATCTGTGAAGAGTGAACCCAAATACTGAGAGCTAGAAGCCAAGAAGCCAATAAAAATATTGGGTGAAAACAGACATAACGCTAACTCCACTTTAACATTTCTTACACCCCCTGCAACATGCATAAGATATGTTAAAGTGGAGTTAGCATTATGTCTGTTTTCACTGATTGTTCCCAATGAGCGCATGTTCTCAACTCTCCCTCCCTCCATTATTCCTTTCAATACAGAGAAACAAAATAAAACAAAAGAGATATCACCCACAGAAAAGGATGACAAAAAAGCTTGCAAGTTTATTAAAACCTTTTATCCAGCTTGCTCCAGCAGCCAACCAGGCATTGTCCAATATCTCTATCTAAATCTATTAACCAATCATAGACAGAGAACATGTTAGCTGAGAGAGAGACAGAAAGAGTTAGCAGGCTTTCCAGAGAGCCTGCAGTCAGCTGTCAGACATTGCTCTGTCTAGCTCGAGATATCTCTTTTAAGGCATTCATCTGAAGCCAGTAGCCAGTGGCCTGAAACTTTTCAGAAAGGTTTGCCATTTATAAAACATTTATTTTTTAAAAAAACCAGCTAGAATATTATGCACAGTGTGGAGCACTATTAAATATGATGTAGACAAATTAGAGAAGGTTCAAAGAAGTGATGGAAAGATCATAAAAGTTTTAGCAGGGCATGAAATTTGCAGGTGCCTGGGAGCCATTGGTACCCCGAAAACTGAGGCTGGCGACTGGTTCAGGGGTGTAGAACGATTTCATACCAGGATAACGTCTTGCGACTGATTTTTTTTTATTTCTTGTTTGCTTCCAGAGTTCGATCTGAAATGTTATGCCCCGGTTTAAGAGACCAAGACCTGGGAGGAAAGGGTAAAGGAACAGGACATTCTGAGTCTTCAGAAGAGAAGGCTGAGCAGGCGCATAACAACGATTTTCAAATATGCAAAAGGCTGCTACGATGAAGATAGAAATGAACTGTTTTTTTGTGGCGGATGAGAGTAGGACAAGAGGTAATAGGCGTCAGCTGCAAGAAGCCTACTTAGGTTAAATATTAGGGAACATCTTCTTATTATAAGAATAGTTGGGCAATAACATAAATTGCCAAGGGATGACTTAAAATCTTTGTCATTGGAAGATTTTAAAAAGAATCAGATATTCCAGTGCAAGCTCTGCGTATGCACATACTGTGTGTGCCCAATGTGCACACTTGGTGTGTGCACGGTATGTACGACACGCACCTTTTGTGCACTGTGCACACACCACATGCACACATGCTGTGCACAGTGAACGTGCAACCTTGGACCAGGACCATATATCTGTCCGAGATGGTTTAGTTATAATTAATTCTGCCTCAATTTTGGGACTAAATCACCTCAAAAGGCACCTTTCAGCCCTACAGCTGTATGATTCTCAGGTGCACCCGTGGTCTGGCACAACTGATTTCAAAGGCAGAGATTACTCTTGCAAACATATTATTGATGGGCTAGCAAATATTCCACCATGAGCAATGGCAGAAATATCAGGATGGTGAGCAAAATTATTAAAGGAGTTTCATTTAAAAGTTATGGAGGACGGCAGATCCTGACCACAACCTTTTAAACTCCATTTTCCATTGTGAGCTTCCATTTTCAACAGAGAGCCAACTTCAAAACTTATTTTATTACAAAACCAAAAGATTGCCCAAGACTCCATAATGGGATGTATCTAGCACAGAGTTCTCCTAAAAAAAAATGGAAAGCAAAGTGGTTCGAATGATCTCTTTTATTGGCCCAACTGCTCTTCGTGGAAATAAGAGAACTTTTCTGCCACGCAGAACCCTTCCTCAGACATGAAGCATAGCCAGTCAAAAATACTAGCTATGCTACATGCCTGAGGAAGGGTTCTGCGTGGCGGGAAAGCTCGCTTATTTCCAGCAACAACAGTTGGTCGCAATACAAGAGATCATTCGAACCACTTTGCTTTCCTCATTGTCACCTGGGACCAACAAGGCAACCACACAGTCGCTCTGGACTTTACAAAAATGCACACATTAAAAAAGACACAAATGTATAAATGCTGGGGGAGGTGAAATTGCTAGAACAACAGAAATTCAAGTTAGCGTAATTTATCAACGCCCCCACAAATGCAGACTATTCAACGGTATGCCAAAGAACTGCAGACTAGAAAAATTAAACCAGGACAATGTTGTGTGAGAACAGCACATCATTCCTAAAATGTCTTTCAATCTATTTCTCCTGCCTTGAGGGAGCCGATGGGGGGAATTCTATGCTGCACTTTGAAGGAGCACAAACTCCCTCTAATAGGTGTTTTCCACTATTGAATATTCTGTTCCCGTTATCCTTCCAGACGAAGCAGTGTTGTTGTATCTCCTATTCTCATGAAATATCTTAGGGCCTGGCTCTGCTCCCACTGAAGTCAACGGCAAAACTCATTATTTCCATGGGAGCAGGATGTAGCCGAGGGATGAGGAGCCTTTTTTGGTCTGGGGGCCCCTCTGCCAATTTCAAATTGACAAATAGAGACAACATAGTATGGTGATATCTTTTACTGGACCAGCTTAATTTAGTGGCGGTTCAAGCTTTCGGACCTCACAGGGTCCTTCATCGGGCAAGTCAGGCGTAAGAACTGATAACAATTTCAAAGATCAATTTCAAAACTGATTCAAGGACCACACCAAAAAGGTGGGGAGAAGGCTCTCCTGCATCCCACCAATCAGCCACAACACTCAGTGGGACACAATATCAACAGCAACCAGAGGGAGTTGGGCTGAGATGGGTTCCCCATCACCGATGCAGGCTTGTGAATTAAATAAACCAGCAGACTCCTATTCCAGAAGCATTTCTTCTAGGGAGCTTTATAGTCTCTGGGGCATTTTGTTTCCCTACCACAATGGTTCCCAAAATGCAGTATGCAGATGAGCAGTGATTCTCAGGATCACAGTAAGTGGTCCATCGATAATCCAAAGAACCAGCTGCAGCTACCCGAGTCTCTGGGTTGACCACAGCATGATCATAATGCACATGAGTTGTCTGGAAAGCTATGAAACAAGATGTGAGCACTGCAGTCATTCCCTACCCCCCTACCCAATCCCCATGGGGGATGTCTGCATTGCTAGTAGGGACCCAAGTCTGCCTTACTGTAACCAAGACTGGTTCACAATGAGCATGTACCACCTCATCGCCAGGACCAGTGGGAGATAAGTGGAGGCAACATCTCTGGTCATGCTACGCATATGCATTATGGTCCCAAACCAAACAGAACTTTTGAGGATTGACAGAGGTTGCCTAGTCCAAAAAAGTTTGGAACCCCCTGAACTAGTGGTTTGTTGATGTCCCCTTTTCTGAAACCAATCCCTTGCTTTATTTTATTATTTGGGGGGGGGGCAGGGGCTGATCCTGCAGTCCTTGCCCCTGCAAGGCAGCAGGCATCCTCAGCTGGAGAAGGGGTGGAAAGGTTCGAGCCCATGGTAAGGATGCAGAGTGGAGGCAAAACCGCCAGCCTTCTTCCAGATCAAAGTGTGAATAATCCAAATTGTCAACTTTGGATCAAACAGATCTAGTTTAAGTGCTCAGCAGGAAATTAGAGAATGGTGTTTTCTGGGTTATAATCATGACACACAACATGCCTATTGGAGGAGAGAGGGGAAGCCTAAGCCATTATCCCACTGATGCCCGTTTGGTATAAATTATCTCAAATTATAACAAGCCTGTGGGAAGGAAGAGAAATGCAGAGCCTGGTTTCTAAGGGTGATGTTTTTTTTGTTCACACTTCAGATTAAAAAAGGAAATATTTTACCATGGAAATCTCGTACCTAATTGTAAAAGGGGGAAACTGCATTCCCCTTCCTTCCAACAGATTAAGGAGCCAGTAAACCAGCAAATGAATTAGCTACTCAGGAGCAATTAAAGCAGCGCTCAAGCACCGAGATAAAGTTGTGCCCCCTGGTGATCTTCTGCAGGAGAAAGCGACGCGTTCAGGCTGGCCGGGTCCGGGCATGTAGACCGCTCAGCCCAAGGACCCCGGGATCCAGGCTCTGCACCCCCCTCAACCCATCCCGGTCCCCGCTGCGCCCCCCATGACAGCACAGCTTCCCAAGTGCTAGCAGCTCCATCGGCACTCCTGTCTATGCACCCCCAAACTCAAGCTGCGCTCCCAGTCAGCCCCATGGTCCGCACCCCCAACCCTAAGCCCCCGTCCCCTCAGATCCTGTCCCCTGACTGTGCACGTCTTTCCCACAGCTCCCAATCCCCGGTTCACTAGCCTTGACGCCCCCACCCCACCCCACTCCCCTGCACCCCCAGATCCAGCCCGATCAGCCCCCTCCCCGACACACACAAAGCGGCGGCGACGATGCACCTGCTGGCTAGCCGTGGGGAGAAGGGGGGGGCGTCTTTGGGAGTCCCCTAGTCCCCCCCATCCCTGCCCCCGGAGTCCAACTTTCCGACCTCGCCAAGCCAGGGCGCAGCGGGGAGCCCCGGGGGAGGGAGCCCCCTTTCTCCAGGGAGGGGAACAAACTCTTGCCGCGGCTGGTGCCGGAGCTCACTCGTTTGGTGGCTGCGCTATGTAAACAGGCCAGACGAAGACGGAGGCTCCGGCTCTCCCCATCCGCATGCACCGAGCAGCCGCCCGCCCGCCTGCCCGGCAGGGAGGGATGGATGGAGAGCGAGGGGGACGGCGCTTACCGTAGGGAGAGGGGGAGGCTTCCCCCTTCCTAGCCATCTTCCCCCGCTGCCCTCCGTGCTGGCTGAGCCTGGGCTGGGGGTGCCGCTTCCCCGCCGCTGTTCAGCGTGCTCTTTGTTGCTGTGATGGCATGTGAGGCGGCAGCAGCAGCGAGCAGCGGCCGGGCAGCCTGGCGCTGGGCTCCACTCTGCCGCCGCCAGCGCCGCCGCCGCCGCCACCGCCGCTGCTCTTGTCCCAGCTCCTGAGCCCAACACTGACCTCTCTTGTCCCGTCTCTGCTCCAACCAGAGTCTGCGCCGAGGCGGCGGAGGCGGCGTTTGGGCAGGAGCTGCAAGGCAACCGAGGGGGAGCCACTGATTTAAAGGGAGCCAGGCTGGCCTTCCCAATGCGGGGGGTAGTGGGCAGCAGGAATCACACTGGCCCTCGCCTTGCAATGCAGCGCACAGAGCATGCCCCTGCGCTCCCCAGAGCACCCCCTCCCCCAAATGCACCCTCCCTAACATGCACTGCAGTGGGGGCTCCTCCTGGGACAGGCACTTCGGCTGCTAGTTCCCGGGGCTGGATGCGACATGCCGAGGGATCCATGTGACTCCAGCCCGTGCCTTGTTTTGAAGGCTTATTTTGGTTAGGTGGGGAGGGGTCTTGGAAACCTCAAGTCGCCCATTTTTCAGATGTGGCTGCAGGAATCTGAATCCCTAGGCGAGCAGAGGCTCTCCAGACACTAGTCGGTGTGGGGAAATGTGCAACTTTGCCGTTTCCAAGGCCGTAACTCTTGTGTGATTATTGCCGCAGGGGTCAGTAGTTTGCGCAAGCTTTCCCCGCTTGGAAAGCAGCCCTTGGAAAGTTTGTTTTCAGTTTTGTATTGTGAAGTGTCATGTTTTGTGTCCCGTAACAGCCAGGAATCAGACACCTAAATCAGGATGGGGCGGGCCTGTAGCACGGCCGGTGGTTTGAGCATCTTGAAAGCCTCTCACAAGCAGATAGATCCCTCCTTCTGATGGGAGGGAGTTCTTGCTTTTCTGAGTGCATCTAGCAAGCAGGTAAAGACTAGAGCCAAGAGGAATCCGGCCACATATAATAGCCCAACAAACAGCATGCATTATTCCTGACAATAGGAGCCTTGTCTCCAGCCCTGAAGCTAAGTGAGTCACATGGTACTCCGGTCAGCTCAGCTCCCTTTTGGATAGTGTTAGGACTCAGTAAATGCTGCACCAAAAGGGCCCCGATTTAAATCCCTTTCACAGGCAAGGGGGCGGTGGACAACAGGGAATACACTCCCCACCCCACAAAGTTTGGGGTGTACGGCCAGTTCCTGCCTTTAAAGGGGGCAGACAAAATGAATTAGAACATGCCCCTTGTGACACTGAATTTCTGGGAGCTGGACATGTGGCAGAGCGCAGCCGCCAGGGGCTTAGGTGGGTGGCTATGGGCCCTAGTGCATAAGGTGGAATGGGTCCCCTGCTGGGGCAATCCAGTGTGCCTATGCTTTTTACATGTGTGCACCCCCACCCCCGGGAGCAACGGCACCTATTATAGCTACACCTCTGGCACCTGCCATTTGGAGGATCAGAGATAGAGGGTTATGTGAGGGAGAAGTTGCCCCATCATTATTATTAATTATTAGTTATTAATTATTATTATTATTATTATTATTATTATTATTATTATTATTTTAGACTGCTGTTCCACTGTTTAATGTCCAAACCATTATTATGGAGTCCATAACTGCAATTCACAAGCCACTGGGTATTTTCAGATGTGACAAGATCACAGTGAACCACAGTGAATACCCACCTGTTCGGCGGCTGCCAGATGTTCACCACACTGAATACCCACATGGGGTCAATTTCAACCACGCTTCCCGGGCTCCCGGCGCAAGAATCCCTGGAAGCGTGGTGAAAGTGATTCCAGGCGGGCATCAATAAATTACAGGGGCAGGGGCAAAGTAACGTCTGGTCGGCTATCACGGCCCGGAATGAACTCGGCCAGACGCTGCGGCGGCATTGGCCTCACCGCCCGCCCGTCTCCCCAGAGGGCGGGCGGCGAGGCAGCGTGGAGGGGGCGGGGCCGTGCGGCTGCACGTTGCGCCGCACGGCCCCGCCCCCTCCCTATTCCCCGCCGGGAACCCCGGCATGTCTGTTTGCCGTGCCTGGGTGATCCCGGTGGGGAATCTCTGGGTTGTTTTCGGGACGGGGCGAAGCCGCCCAGTCACGTCTGAAAACACCCACTTACTCAGGAACACAGATCATGGCCAATGTCTTTAAGATGATTAAATAATAGTAAACACTTGATCGCTGCTCCTGTTTCTTCTACTATATCATCATATAATTCTTGCCATTGTCACTTAGATCAGTGGTTCTCAGATGGGGGAGGGAGGTGTGGAAGTTATGCTGGGAGAGGGAGGGGAAAATACCTATCTCAGAGGGTTGAAATTGGCCCTGGTACAAAAGGTAGAATCCCTCCCCACACCCTCTGTCATCCCTCCCAGCCACCAGGGAGGCTGCTGCACTAGCAGCTCATGGGTCTATCTCCACTCTGGTTGAGCCAAGGGGATTTTCCAAAATAATGGGCTAGCAGGGAGAAAGAGATTCCAAGAGCAACAGGGGGTGGCAGGGGGTGCGGGAAGAAAAAGAGGTTTATTTATTTATTTTATTTATTTATTTATATTTATTGGCCGCCCCCTCATGCCTACGGCATCCCGAGGCGGCTTACATCAAATAAAACAATAATAAAACACATAAAACATCATCAAATATAAATTATTTTAAAATACCCCCCCACCCTCACCCCAAAATTCCACCCATCCACCCACCCTCCCCTCCCCTCCGAAGGCCTGGGCGAACAGCCGGGTCTTACAGGCTTGGCGAAATGCCATCAGACCCGGGGCCAGGTGAGCTTCCTCCGGGAGGGAGTTCCAAAGTCGCGGCCCAGCCACCGAGAACGCCCTCTCCATTGTAGCCCCCCATTTAACATGGGGGACCTCCAGGAAGGAACCCCCGGAAGACCGCAAGGTCGACCTGAGGCACGGAAGGCGAGGCGGTCCCCAAGGTATGAGGGGCCCAGACCGTATAGGGCTTTATAGACCAACACCAGCACCTTGAATCGGGCTCGGTACGCTATAGGCAGCCAGTGCAGAGTGCAGAGCACAGGTGTTATGTGCTCCCATCACCTCGTCCCCATAAGGAGACGGGCCGCTGCATTCTGCACTAGCTGCAGCCTCCAAACCAGAACCAAGGGAAGCCCCATGTAGAGCACGTTGCCATAGTCTAGCCTCGAGGTGATGAAGGTGTGAATAAGAGTGGTCAGGTCGGGCCCGGAAATGTATGGGCACAGCCTCCATACCAGATACAGCTGGCAAAAGGTGGCTTTAGCCACCACCTCCACCTGCCGATCCAGACGGAGGCCCGAATCCAGCACCACCCCCAGACTCCGAACCTGCTGGGCTATGGGAGGGGAGACACACCCCCCACCAGAGGGGCCAGCACCTCCCTCACCCTACCCACCACCATCACCTCCGTCTTATCAGGATTGAACTTCAGTCTGCTCTGCCGCATCCAATCTGCCACAGCCTCCAAACATTGGGAAAGCAACGAGACAGCAGGGCCTGGGTCAGTCGAAAACAAGTGGTACAGCTGAGTATCATCAGCATATTGTTGACATCGCACCCCGAACCCTCGCACGATCTCCCCCCAGGGCTGCATATACACATTAAACAAAAGCGGAGACAGGATCGAACCCTGCAGAACGCCGCAGGTCAAAGCCCAGGAGCACGCTGTTTCAGCTCCCAGCACCACCTGCTGGCTCCTCCCTGAGAGGAATGAGGCTGGGTAGTGGGGGGAGGAGAGGGAAGGAGCACTTATTTTCTGTAAAGCGCCAGGTACATCGCTGGCACTATATAAATGCGTATAATAATAATAATAATAATAATAATAATAATAATTAATAAGTGCATGTATGTGTGTGGTTGGGGAAGGGCCCTCTCAAGGAGGGAAGTGGTGGTTTAAAAAGTTTGAGAACTATTGACTGGGGACGGGAGAACAGATCGCGGTTCGGGTTCAGCCATTCAGTTCGGCTGCGTTTGTTTCATCCATTCGGTTTGTCCGTTCGGCCGTTCAGTGGTTCAGGTCAAATGTTGAGTTGAGATTCAGTATTCGGTTCAGTTGGGCTCGGTTTGGTCTAGTTCGGTGCAATCGGAAACTGAAAATGACATTTGGTTTTTGAAATAAAAGGAAAAAACTGAAAAACATATTTCTGGCTATAACATTTTTGATTCTTATTACTTTTTGATGAAAGTTAGGGAGATTGTATCCCCAATGGAGGGCACTAGGTGTACCAAAAATCGGAATGATTAGATAAAGGAAACCGATTTCAGAAGCAATTGAATGTTGTGATTTTAAGAAAAGCTCCATACACATTCATGGCTACAACTTCTTTATCTTGCATCCAATGTTTATGAAACTTGTGCATATTACATCTCTCCATATGCTTAATATTTCCAATAATTTTAGGAAAGAGTGGATAAAGGGTCCCAAGGGTATAAGACATTAACCTGAAAATACATTTCCAGCTGTAACATTTTGATATTCCATTCTGTTTACAGGATATTTGACAAGAATGTATCAAATACCTTTCCTGCCATTTCAGCAAATGTACAGGAGATTTTGATAAAGGGACCCAATTATATAAGCAATTGATGTTGTCCCTGTGAAGATCATTATTCAGATGAATATCAGCATATTCAGTGCCAGTCAGAGGCAGGCACCCTGCATGGCAGGGGGAGAGAGACTGTAGGAGGAAGGATGTGGAGCAACCCCAAAGACTGACAGACACATTCAATGGCCAAACACATTACTGCAAGCTTCTAGCTTTACAGGACCAATTGGTAGTGGCTTCGAGGTGGGCATAGGGGGCGGCCCTGTGGCGGGCATAAGCAACATAACTGGGACTTCTGAGATAGCATCCCAGCAGTCAGGAGACATAGTTTAAACACATCCAGGCTGGCCAATTATCATCACAATCACATCCTGCAGCACTGAGACAGAGGACATAAGAGAATCTCTATTGACTCTTTCCTAAACAGATGCTTCTGACTTCCCAGAAACAAGTGGGGGAGATATGTTGGGATGGTCCCAGCACAGAATGAGGATATTTGGTTGACATTTCTGTTGGCCAATTCGCATCACAAACCGATCTTATACCACAGTGACATAAGAGAATCCCAGGCATAGGCCCCTTCTCTACATATGTTGTACAGGCATATAAAATTGGGACCCTTTATAATATCTTTCTGATATTTGGCAGAGATGATCATGAAAGTGAAATATATAGCCCTGCCAAATTTCATGTACACTGGTTGGACTACAAAGATGTTATAGTCAGACATACATTTATATGTTAATTGCTTATACCACCAAGACCCTTTTTCCAATCCTTCTGAAATTTGGCAAAGATAGTAAATATGGGAAGGGGTATAAACTGGACAAGTTTCACCTACATTAGATGTGAGGCAAAGAAGTTACAGCTAAGAATGTATATGTAGAATATTGCAAAATACAATAATTCAACTGCTTCTAAAATCGGTTTCCTTTATCCAATTGTTTTGAAATTTGGTGCACATAATGCGTTTTATTGGAGGTATAGGCACCCCGATTTTCAGCCACATAGCTTAACAAACAAAAATGTTACAGCCGATAATGTGTTTTCCATTGAAACCAATGGAAATTCAATTCCAAACTCACCGAACGCATCCGAACTGAACTTTCGAATTCGAGTTCGGTTCAAACATTCGGTTTGGTTGACCAAACTATTCGAGTTCGGTCTGAACTCCAAACTTCCAAATTCGAGTTTGGTTCGACCGTTCGGTTCGGTCGACCGAACTATTCGAGTTCGCTCCGAACTCCGAAATTCCGAACCGCGTTCGCCCATCCCTACTATTGACCTAGAAGATCAACATTTAGATTTTATAGCCATAGAAAAATGTTAAAATTTAAGGAAAGATGATAAGTTCCCTACCTTCCTGGCAGGAAAATAAGACTGACTGTATCAATATCTACTTTTGAAAAACCCATTGAGCTGCTCAGCTAAGCGGTGCTAACAAATGCAAGCTATTAAAACTTAGGCTTATCCCAACTGGCATTAGCCACATGAAAACAAAGAGATAGGAAATATCACTGTAACTGATGATAGCGGTGGAGCCCAGGGTTTAAACATTTACAAAAGGCAGGTTGTAATTTTCACTGATTTGACCTCTACAGCTTTTGGAATATTTGGTTGCAGTTGACCATGCCTATACAGTAATTCATTTTAATTGTGAGAGAGTCAGGAGAGAGTCAATTTTTCCCCCCCTTGCAGCAGAGGTACAGCTAGAAAATTTGCTATGTGAAAGATGCGTCCATATTAGATCCAAAACCGTTGTGGCCATATCATTTTACTTTCCTATCCCAGTCAAGTTTTTATTAGTTTATAGCATTGGTGAACCAGTATAGTTATGGCATAGCAAACAGGATCCTTTTCTGGCCGACATAGGCCCTTTTCACACAGACACTCTAACACTGATAAAATGGGTGCTACATTTTATTATACATGTTGCAGGGCTGCAGGTGTGTTCTATGTGTGCCCTGCAACATATATGTAACACCCATTTTATCAGTGTTAGAGTGTCTGTGTGAAAAGGGCATAATATCAGTGAACTAAATTCCAGATGCCAAAATAGTGATATGTGTAAGCCAAAAAGAGAATACAGATTGATTTACAGACTCCAGGATGACAACCCTCCACCTTTGCAGACCCCCATGCCAGTACTACAACATTACCTTAGAGTTGTGACTATGTATTGTGGGTGAGTAGCTGCAGGATCAGGCCCACAGCATGTGCGCACTTCACCACTTGCATGGGCCAGTAGAGAAGTGGTTAAGCTGGAACCCAGGGAACAGAGGTCAGGTGACTGGAAATGGCTGGTCACAGGTCTGGTTAGGGCTATATAGGAATAGCCATCCCAGTTGCTTCTGTTTCAGTTTGAAGGCATCAGGAAGAAGAGCTCTTGAACTAACTAGAGTCACCCTGCTACAGAGGTAGATGCGTGACTTACCCCTGACCAAGGAAGGGCAAGGGGGTTCAGAAAAGCCCTAAAGGGCAGGGCTAAGGCCGCTTTTAGACGATCACGCTGTGCGCTCGCGTGGGGTTTCAAAAACCCCACGAGGAGAGATTACACGTGACGCCACCAACAATCGCGCGCCTGATACGCGACGTGCATTCTTCTCAAGCCGCGAACTGACCTGGAGCCCAGGAGCCGTTGCGAGGCTGGAGATGGGGACCATGTCCATCAAAGCACAAAGTAGGGGGGCGTTCCTGAGGTTTTGGTTACATCTTTTGACCCTCCCTGAGTCTGCGCTCCCTGTGTTATGTCTCAGGGAGGCGCTATTGTTCGAGGAGCCAAGGGCTTATCCCTAGCTGCCCTACTTGGGACACTTGATATGCGATCTGGGATACTCTTTTGAATTTTTCCAGGGGAAATCTCTTGAGAGTATCAAATCCAAAGTCCTTAGGAGAATCCAAGACATTGACGTGCAAGAAGATATGGGAGTAGTGTGCCAATGGAGGGTGGCCCCCTATGTGGGGCAAATAAAGCTGTCCCCGTCCCTTGAACCCTATTTAGATCTATTAGATAATCCCAACCTCAGAAGATTCTACACGCTACTTCATTTCCCAATGCTTTGGTTGGCAGATGTGGAGGGTAGATTCAAGCGAACCCCTCCCACCACACATATTTGCCCCTGCAGTATTAGCGAAATCGAATCATCTGAACACTTTCTGCTAAGATGTCCATTCTACCAGAACCTGCGTGCGACTTGGCTAGCCCCACTATTCCCTAAGGGCTACTCCCCGTCCTCAGAGGGCTTCTTTGTCTGGCTTCTTTTTCTGCCACAGAGGGAGGCCATGGGAGCATTGGCCATGTACATTTTGCTGGCACTTAAGAGAAGAGGCCGTATTAAGGAGTGCCAAAAAACAAATTAAGACACCTCCCGAAAGCCCAGTTGATTTGGTCTATGGGCGTGCGCTGCTGTTTTTTTGTTTTTGTTTTGCTAGCTATGTTGCGATATGCTCTTCCCTAATACCATCTTGTACTCCCTTGAGTCTATGGCGGCCTTGATGTTTGCTCTCACCTGTGTATTACCCCGAAGATTTGAGGAATTTCACTACCTAGATGCATTTAGTGGACAATTATTTTGTTTAGTTTTGTCTATTTGTGGCAAATTTTATAATCCTATAATTTTATAATTTTACTATCTTATCTTATATGTTGGTTGCTAGCTTTGTTGTTGTTTGTCTTGTATGTCTTGGGTCATGACGCAAATCCACACCTGTATTAATAAATTGAATTGAATTGACTGACCGGGAGCCTGATCGAGGTAGGTCATTCGCGGCTTGAAAAGAATGTGCGGCGCCATATCAGGTGCGTGATTGCTGGCAGCGTCACGTGTAATCTCGCGGGGGGTTTGAAACCCCGCATGAGCGCACAGCGTGATCGTCTAAAAGTGGCCTAAGAGCTGCTAGGGACCCCTTAGCTTGGTTGAGGCCATCCCCTTTGGGCCTAAGTGTCAGTGGGAGGGGGGGATAGGACGGGGAATAGACACACCCACCTTCCGCGGACCACCAAGCTCACGCTCTGCAGAGGGATTCCTGAAGAAGGGTGATTGTCAGGATAGTGTGGCGGCCCTTGCGGTCTCACAGAAACCAGGCCTCTATCATCATTGGGCCCAGAGCTTCCGGGTGAGCACTTGGCCTCACAACTTTCACTTTCACAACAATGGGGGAGGGGAAAGTACGTGGGGGTGCGTGTGGGGGGGGGTTGGAAGGCCAGGGACTCAGACCTATGGGTGAAGGATTGAGAGTCTTTCACTCTCCAGGGGGGAGAGAAGGAATCCCCGGGAAGGGAGAGGGGACTCACACTCCTCGCACCCAACCTTCCGCTCACAGCCACTCTAGGGAAGGGGACACAGGACAGGCAATCACCACCATGCTCACTCACGCACACAAACAATACCAGAACGGGGTCACGACAAGGGACACAACAGGACTTAGGACTTCAAGGGGTAGGGAAACACAGGAGTGCACAGTCTTAGGCAAGAGTCACAAACAGGCCAGCCTCTCAGTGCCCTGATTACCGGTGCTGTGTGCCCCACAGTGCTGGTGTTTTGAAGTCCAGGCCCCACTCCCACTGTGCCTGAAACCTTGCAGACTGCTGCACGGGCTCCAATGATGACCTCACCGGGTGTGAAGTCACCAGCCGGGTCACACTGTGCTCAGCGGCCCGGCCTGTTTCCCCGACAACCAGGCTCGGTGGTGTGGCAGTCTGGGGCACCGCTTCTCCTTCCTGTGCCGGCGGCATTGCAGTGTGAGCGGGGAGGGGGTGGCTCTCCTAGTAGTCCTGGGGCTCCAGAGCCCCTCCCCCCCAGCGCCAACTGTGCCTGCAGGGGTTGACACTAAGTGAGGGACAGGCCAGAGGTGGAAGATATGATAGCCAAGCTAGATGTGGAGTGATGAGAGGCTAATGTGTTCCTCCGTGGATATCTGCTCTGAGGACTTGCCCAGCGTGTGGTGGCGGCCCACAGGACGCAATCAAGCCTGAAGGATTCCAGAGGGTTTTTCCGAGAGTACGGGCCCAGTGTGGTGGTGACCCACAGGAAGCAGGCTAACCTGAAGGGGGAACAGGAAAGGGATAACAGGAGGAGCTTTGAAAGAAGCTCAGGACCTCCCCCAAACCCACTGGGGGGCGGGGAAGGGGGGGGGGAAGATCCAGATGCCTGCACCCAAGGCAACAGTGGGGTTCCAGCTGGTAGCTGAGCTAAGGGGGCTAGAGGTGTAATCCCAGTGGGACAAGGAGATCCTTGGACCAAAAGGGAGTGAGGCCTATAACCCCTAAATGGAGGATCAGGGAGGAGGAACCCTAAAAAGTGAGTATAGTAACTAAGTCAACACATCCAGGGGGGCTAGGGCTTTGAGTGAGGGAGGTGCCTAGTAGGCTAGAAGGTTGAATGTGGGGAGAGGATTGTGGTAGAGGAAGACACCCCAGATCCATGTCAAAGTGGAAGCCAAAAACTGAATGGCACCAGTCCTGCAAGGATTCATGGTTCGGCTAGGCCACTATTAATCACAATGACAGCTGAATGGATCTACCTGTAGATATCCCAGACATCCCCCTGCTTTGAACCATAGAATAGCTTACTGCCCTCCCACAGAAGTGACAGTGTGGTTCTCCTAGAAGAGAATAGGAGTGTTCACATAGTTTTGTAAGAACATGGTATCATGTGAATTGTAGGGGGTTAACAGTATGGCCCCTCGGGGCAACTTGAGGCAAACATTGTCTCTTACTATGGGTGTTTTTAGACAAGTGTCTCCCCACATATTACTCACCAATCACCCACCTATCATGCATGTTGCAGGGCCGCATTGATGCCCTATGCAGTACTGCAACATGCATGATGTGATTGGTGAGAAATAGGTGAGGGGGCACTTGTCTAAAAACACCCTGTGTGTTTACCCACTGGGACATTGATCTCAGCTGGGGTCTCTATAAATCATTGCAATACAAATTGAATAATAAATGGCAGCCATACAGTTTCATTCATGCGGCAACCTTCAAACCATGCAACTGTCTGCCAGCAGATGTTGCAAAGGACAATAGCATAATTGGCTTTAAAAAAGGATTGGACAAGTTCTTAGGAAATAGGTATATACAAAGCGATTGGTCAAGTTGGTCCAAGGCCAGCCTTAGGGTTTGCAGGGCCCAGGATGAAGATTAAATGCGGGAGTCCTGGTAGCAACTTCTGCAGTGCCTTGTAGGTGGTCATGTCTGGGGCCCCACTGCGAGGGAGTGGGGCCCCACAACCTGTCCCAGTGAAAATAGAGGCTACTGCGGGGTCCTCAGAAAGAGTGAGGCCCTGGGCGGCCGGCCCAGGTTGCCCTGTAGTAAGACCGGCCCTGAGTTGGTCAAAGCCCTGAGGTAAGACTGACCCTGAGTTGGTCGTTCTGCCTAATGGAGCGAATGGCAGGGAATGGATTGCTCCTTTTGTGGCCTGTGTTTGCACATATCTGCTGTAACCAAAACTGGCTGCTGTCAGAGACAGGCTGCTGAGCTAGATGGACCACTGGTCTGACTATTGCGGTCCTTAACCACTTGTTAGTAGTCCTGTTGAAATCAGTCGGACTATATAAAATATGTTTGAGAACGGTACCTTCAAATATGTCAGCAAAATTCCTGTTGACTTCTACAAGAATGTCACCCATACGGATGACAGCAGAATTTGCCTCCCAGTAAAGTCTATATAGTTTTGTTTGCTGAGGTTTCTTAAATAAATGTATACAATACAGGTATCAATCTAACAATTCTTAACTGTATTAAGCCAACATAAATTTGTATTTTGCTGTTCAGTACATATGTGCTTTTTATATAGGACAAAATACTGATATTTCTATAGTTTGACATATTTTAAATGTAATGGCAATGCCAACTCAAAAGTTTACACTACAGCTGGAATGTAATCTCCTACCACAGCACCCTCTACTGTTGCTTTGCAAGTTAAATTACATACAAAGACATTATTTTACACGTGTATCGGTAGTGACTGCTCTGACAGGACAGACCAGCCGTAAGTTAGTTTTGTATTGATGTACCATTGAAAAAACAGAACTACAGCTGGCAGTAAATTAGCCCTCTTGTCAGCATGGATACTGAATTCTCCTCTATGCTGTTCCTGTACGACTCTCGTTACCTGAATGCCGAAATAGTGAAAATGTAAGCTCCTTTTTATTCATAAAAGTGGGTACCACTGCACAACCAGGTATTGGTTCCAAACCTGATTCACAGAACCATCATTTTTTCCCATCCAGCCCAGGTTAGTTGTAAGCCTCGGACTAATGTTTGTTGACTACATGAAATTAGATTAATGGACTGAACTCCTAGAGGACAGAGATGCACATTGAATAACCAGCACTACAGCTGACAGTAATTATTTCCCTTTTGGTAGTATATACTGAACCAGGCAAGGGTTTATACCACCCATAGTACCATAATACTGGAATGGCTGAGTTTCTTTTTAATTCTCTACAATTTAAAAAATATTATGGCTGCAGTTCTTAAACCATTTATATTTCAGGTGAGATTGATTTCAGTAGCACTATTCCAGAGTAAATGGTTTCAGGATTGTGGCCTGTGTACACTTAATGCTTTTCATCCTGAGGTAGTCCTTCTGCTCGGAGCTAAAATTAAGGGTGATTTCAGACGTGAGGGGCGCTAGTCGCCCCGGCCCGGAATCACCATGGGGATTCCCTGCCAGGATCACCCCGGCACGTCCAACAGATGTGCTGGCTGATCCCGGCGGGGAATCGGGGAGGGGCTGCGCGGCGCAACATGTGGCCGCACGGCCCCGCCCCCCCACGCTCCCTCGCTGCCCGCCCTCTGGGGAGACGGGCGGGCGCCGCGGCCAATGCGGTCGCAGAGCCCGCCCGAATTGACCATGGCCCGGAATCCCGCTGTGGATTCCGGGCCNGGGCCCCTTCATCGCGGCGGGGAATCGCATTCACCACACGATTGGGGCCAGCCCCGCCGATCGCATGGTGAATGTGATTCCCCACCGTGATTGACGGGGGTGAACATCTGGGGGGGAACCTTTCACGCCCGGTGGGAATCCACCGTGATTGAGCATGATCTCGTCATGTCTGAAAATACCCTCAGGTACATTGGTGGGACAGTGAAAAAAAGCTACTTCTGCTTTTGTTCTATATGTGGATGAGGTCACAGTCCTACTTGGTACTGATATACTTTGCTTGTTGTAGATGCTGCTGGGATCATATAATTATATATCAAAATGGAGTCACAGGCTAAAAACTTGGGAATTACCATTCTATGGATATAGACAATGTTAGAATTATGAAGTTGCGTTTTTGTGAACACTAAATTCCTACAACTGTATCTCAATAACTGAAGGGAAATAACCTCCTCCCCTAAATAATCCTATACAGATCCTTTCACGTTTTTCACCTTTCTCCTTAAAAAAGAAAAGAAACCAACCAAACACAACTCCTTTGGTCCATCAGTTTTATTGTTTTGTTCTTAAAACAACTTGAGGGCGAGGGGGGGATAGTTTTAAACAACATTTTTGGAATAAAATAGTCTTTAGTCAAGTTATCCTAGGAATGAGAATATCTCTCAGTTTTCCAATCTGAAAAGACTGGAAACTGAGAATCTATTGTCACATAAGAAAATTAACTTGAAATAACTGCCCTTTAAAACATGGTCACTGACAAAGCACGCACACAACATTCTGGGTGAACTCTTCTAACTCCAATGTTCACGTGGCCCCGTAAGATCTCCAGATCGCTGTTGTGTGTGAGTGAGTCTCTCTGGGTTCCAGCTGCGCTTTAACTTTGGATCTGACAAATACATCAGATGTAAACATCAGATCAGATCCGAGTTTAAAGTGGGGCTGGAACTCAGAATGTCTCACTCACATGCAACAGCGATTCAAGGATGATCTGGGGCTGTTGATACACAGACATCAGAGTTTAGCAGAGTTACATGGGAGTTCACCCTCAGTGTACTCTATAGTAATTTACTCCAGGGTCAAGGCTAGCTCTAAGGATAGGAGATGTAGGAAGCCATACCTTACAAAGAAGGTAGGAATGGCAAAAAAAAAAAACAACTCTCAGCAGAAACACTGTGGCTTGTGAACTTTTTCTGTTCTTTTTCCATTCAAAAATGGTGGCTCTGCATAATGCAGGAGTGAGCAAAGGCCAAGCCCATGAATTACTATGTAGATGAATCATGGGTTGAGGCCTGGCTGTAAATAGTGTGGAAGCAATAAGTGGTGATGTACCCCCACAGAGGCAGTTCGGTAGGAATGGACAGGATTGGGGTACACACAACGCAACAGGTGAGTGGACAGCACACAGAGGGTGGTTTTAAACAAGCAAGGCTGTGGGCTGCGGGCACTGAGTGGCACAGCTGCAGACCAGCCACTCAGGTGGAGTGCGTGGAGAGGGATTTTAATGGGCAGCTTCCAGTGTGGCTACCGCAGCAGCTGCCTCACACTCCCCTGTCACGAACCATGGGGGAGGGTGAAGCATGCTAGGCTGGCTTTTGAAATTGACATGTCCCGGGTGTGAGTACTGGGGAACTGGGCTCCGCAGCGTTCACAGCCAGTTCCTGTGACTTGCAAAGGCCGTGTCCCCTGCTCACTTTGCCTATGAGCGGGGGACCTGTTTGCTGGTGTGGGTGGCCACAGCCCTAGTTCATACGAGCAGGGGATGCGTAGGCGCCCGCTACCACAGGCTTTTTTGACTTGCCCCACATGGGGCACTCCAGATTTTTCGGCAGTGCTCCATGAGTGGGTGCTGCATGGCGCACGCGGGCATGCATCCCACCGCTCCACCTTCAGATGGGTGGTCGAATGAGTGGTTACTGGGTGGCTATGCATGGTAGCATCTCATTTAAAAACACCCAAAGTAAGCTTTGCCCAGGGCAAACTACTCCAATTTGAATCAGGGTTAAGTTCCTTCTGTATGCTGGGGATACAGCAACAAAAGAATGCAGCAGCAGGTAAACTATCTGCCTCCTGTGCGCAAGCCCTAAATATGCCCTTCCCTTGGCTGTATAGAGATTTCCCACATCACTCAAACATCTAAGTGGCAAAATCCAGGATATTTTCAACAAAGAGTTCCTTTCAGATGTACTTTGCAGCTCTGGATATTAGAGCTATAAGTAGGTTTTCTCCGACCTACACAGCAGCTTTAGTCATAAAATAGTTTTTCAATGAGTTTACTGCTCCACTCTCCAAGCTATTCTAAATGTTAACTATTTTTGATCAGTAGATGCTTTCATTGTAGCTGGGCAACTCTCTTAAATATTTCAAATATGGCTCTCCCAAGCGGAAAAGGATTATTATTTATTTTTTATTGATTTTCTTAACATTTCTATGCCGCCCCCTCATGCCCACGGCATCTCAGGCCGGCTAACAATAAAATAAAACAATAAAATTATGAATAGCATACAGTTTTTTAAAGTTTTTCATCTGCCAAAATACATAAGATGTCACATATTTAATATTATCATGCATATTTAATTAGCATCCAATAGATCCCTGGTGCTTTGCATGCAAAGATCTGGACAGAATTTCCCCTCAAAGAAGTAAAGTTATTTATTTATTACAACTTTCAATTCAGGTCCTGCAAATTTTCACCTGTATGCTTAATTTTCAATTTGTGGGTAAAAACACATATGACAGCAGCAACCCGCCCCGGGGTCGAGTCAGGTCAGGTCACCATACACATGCGGCCATGGCCAGGGAGCCATCCCACTGGTTGCACGGCCCGGGTACAACTGAGAAGCACAACAAACAGGCAGGCGGGTGGCCCTGCCCACACTGTGCTTCCAGCACCTGACCCCTCCCTCCCCATGACAGGCAGCCAATGACAGCCGGACACTCCGGACCCAGACCAGGTTATGACGGAGCCACAAAAAATGTGATAGCCCACTGTGGCCCGCTTTGGTCTGGTTGGGCAGGCCCTAGTCTGGGCTGTGACCTTGGAGGTTTTCCAAGGTCATAGCCTGAGCTTGCCACCAACACAGCCTGGAGCAATCCTGGGCGAACATCTGATGGCGCCTCAACAGATGTGCCAGTGGCCTGCGGGCCACAGCAGGCAACAGCTACATCAGTTTTTACCCCATGTCACTGACTGTTTAATGCAGACAACCAATTGTGAATTAGATCCATGCCCATCCTGGTTGGTGGAAGTCAATTGGGAGACATTGGGGCTTTTGCTGGCCAGGGTGACCAGTGCCTCCCTTTGGGAGGGCACATTGCCAGACACCCTTAAAACTGCAATCATTTGCACCTTGCTCAAGAAACCATCTCTTATCATTGTCTCCCCTGCCGGCTACTGCCCCATCTCTAACCTTTCTTTACTGAATGGCTGGCCATCTTGCAGCTTTAAGCACAACTGGGTGCTATCAGATTCCTGAATTTGGGTCAGTGGCTTTTTTGGGTATAGTACTGAGACCACACTTGTGGCACTGTCAGGAGATGAATAGGGAAAGACCTTCAATACAGTTGACCATGGAGTGCTATTGACATAACTGTAACACTTGGTAGAGGCTTGTCGGACCACTCTTGAACGGTTCCATTCATTGCTATCAGGGAGGTCTGAGAGAGCAGTGATGGGAGGTTGCCTGTCTTCCCCTAGGATCTCTTTTTGGGGGTCCTGCAGGGTTCCACCTTGTCTCCCTTTCTGTTCAATGTGTATCTGAGGCCACTGGGCAAGATCATAAGAGTGAGGTGCCATCAATATGCTGATGACATCCAACTGTTTCTCTCTTTTTCATCTGACTGGACCTTGCAGTCTCACTGCTTACTCAGGGACTGAATGAAGATGAGCCAATTGATGCTGAATCCAGGAAAGACTTAAGTGCTGATGATGGGCTAATCCTGTGATCTATGTGGACACTGATCATTGATGAGGTCCAGCCACCATTGGTCACCCAGGTTCTCAGCCTTGGGGGGCTCCTGGATCTATCACTACACCTGGAACATCAGGTTGCATCCGGTTTTCACCAACTCTATCTGGTGAGAAGGCTGTGCCCCTTTCCGTCAGACTCGACCACCATCATCCATGTCTTTGTAACCCCAAGCCTCCACTACTGCAATGCACTCTGTGTCCCATTGCGGCCTCTGAGGTCAGCCAGGAGCATCCTCTTGCAGGTACCATCTGCCCGTGAAGTTTCTACAAGGGCACACAGAGAGACATTCTTGGTGGCTGCCCTGTGATTATAGAACTCCCTCCCTTTGGAGATTCGTCGAAGCCTGAGTCTGCTAATCTTCCAGAAATGATGTAAGACCTGTTTGGCTAGGTGTTTGCCAAACAGGGATGAGGGTGGGGGGTGGGTTAGGGAAAGGACCGTGGATGATTAAGTGGATATTTTAAAGTTGTTTTTATTGGTTGTAAGTCGCTCTGAGCCTTAATGGGAACAGCGGCATATAAATTTGAATGAATAAATAAATGGGGCTGCACTTGGTGATTGGATGCTGTAGCTGGTGCAGAACTCAGCAATGCACTTTCTGTCCGGAGTGGGTTACTGGAAGTGGGTAAACATTACACCAGTGCTTCAGAATCTGCATTGACTCCTCATAGCTTCCCAGGCATTATTCAAGGCACCTGTTGTGACCTATAAAGTCCTAAATGGCCTGGACCACACATATGTGATATATTGCCTTTTTCCCTATGTCCCCTCACAGCCCCTGACGTCAGCCAGACGTTCCCTCTTACAGGTACCACTGGCATGTCAAGTCCGTGTCTCAAGGAAGTACAGAGTGCCATTCTTGGTGACTGTTCCACAATTATGGAACTCCCTTCCCCTAGAGCAGGGGCAGAAAAGAGGTAGATCATAGTCCACTGGCAGATCATGAGCTAATTCCCAGTAGATCACAGTGTAGGAAGAGGGACCAGCCCCTTGGAGATCACCTCTGGGGAGAAAAATGGGATGCAAGGGAGCATCTGCAAGGAGGAACAGAGCTGAGAAAACACCTCTGGTGCAGCAGGGAAGGCTCTCTCGAAGGGAAGTGCTCCTCTCCATTCCTGAGACACACTACTGAGGTGCCCTAGAGCTGGGAGCCAGCAGGAGGGTCCAGGCCTAGAGTGCCGGAGCCAGCAGGAAGCGTTCTGGCAGATCACATCAGGACATAGGCGTTTCAGAAGTCCTAGATAACCCCTGCCCAGCCCCCTGAGGTACCCCCACTACTATCGACAGTTACCAGTCACCTATGTGTCAGGTTAACACTCAGATCATGTGTACTGTAAGACTGGCCATCCCATCCATAGAGGTTTGCCAAAGTCTGAGTCTGACCAATTTTGGGAGCGATACAAGACTTTATTTGGCAGGCAGCAGCAGGGGTGGTGTCATAATAAGGGATTTCAGTCTAGATTCAACTGGTAGGTGCTCTTACTCTTCCCCTGCAGGAAGTTTGAGCATGCAGGCAAAGATGTTTACAGGAAGTAGACAAGTAATTTATTAAAACACAAGACAAAGAGAAAGAATGATATCTGATAGAAAATCTAGATTAGATATACATGAACATGATTAAGAAACCAGACTCAGTAATGGATAAATGATTTCACAAAGTACCTATCAATGATTTTAGGAATAAAAGAATAAGGACTGGTAAATGTAAACTAGAAATCCTAAGTGAGAAGTGGTCTCTATTATTTAGGAAAGTCCCTTCAGAAGAGGTAGCCAGTCTCCCCTAGTTGACAAATCTTACCCACCAGAAGAAGAAGATGAGAGGATATGCAAAGTGAAGTGAGGTGCAGAGTTTCTTTCCCCAACAGAGACTCTGCTAGGGACCAAGTGGCCCTCAGACAAAGTTTCTGGGGTGATGAGCTGTGCAGCTGGCAATCTGGCAAATTGGGTCAACTTTTATAGACCTCATCGCTACCAAAATAACGAATATGGCGACCCCCATGATTATTCATTAATCTTAGCAATTTTATTATAATTTTAGTTAAACATGATTATAATTTTAGTTAAATATGATTCTGTACTATCCAATCAGATTCTTTATCTCACTTCCCACGTCTTAGTCGGACCTGCCAACCTGGCCTTTTTCTCCATTTCTCTCTCGATTGGCATAACTCCAACTAAGGACGAGGTTGAATTAGCCTTAGGCCTGGTTAACGCCTATTTCTCTTTTCTGTTAACCAGATTTTACTTATGTCAAGCAAGCAACCAGAATATAGCTATTAACCAAATAAACTCTTACAGTGGGGATTTTTAATTGGTTTTATGTCTGTATATTTTTATATATTTGACATTTGTTGTAATCCCCCTGAGCCCTAGGGAAGAAACTTGGAGCAACACCAAAAGAGGGAATAGGAGAAAAAAGGGCTTAGCCCAATTTTAATACAACACACAAACAAAAAGTAAGATGTATAAATGCAATACAAATATAATACAATTATAAAAATGCACTTATACAGGCATACAGTATAATCAAAAAAGCCAACATACAATGTGGGCCAACAATGCATGTACAATTCCTGAAACATACAATGAATTATTTTGCAAAAACCCCCACCTCTATGGGTATTCTATGTAATATAGAATATAATGACAAACTGCACATAACAGTGTAGACCAACCATGTATGACAATATCCAAACGCGTTTTGGAGGATAAACGCCCCTTCTTCAGTGGACAAGCATTCATGACTGAGGAAAGGATTTGAGGAAAAAAATACATGTAAATGCTGTATTCATTGTCTTAACTTGTATCCATGTCCCTCTAGCTGCAACCAACCATTTACCTTATTATCTCTGATACTGCAGGGTTAAATCCCAATGTCTCTTTGGTCCCGCTCTCTCTCTTAATATCCGGGCACCCCAAGATATGTACCCACCAATGGCTCCTACACAAAATATACATACAAAATTAATCACAACCCAATGGTGAACCCACATATAGATAACTGTACTCTAAAATCTATGTCTTCCATACCTGGCGTGCTCACAGGAGAATTTGTTTGTGCTTCATTATAGACAGAAAAAAGAAGAACCTTATGGTCTTCCTTGTCTTTTTCTTGTTCTTCAAAATAGTCCTTATAGAACTTTTCTAGAAACATTAATATACAAATATATTGTAATCAAATATGGTTCTCCACACCAGATGTAATAAAAACAAGACAAAGCCAGGACAAAACCAGGAGAACTCAAGGGCCTCAACCTACAATTCCAACTCCTATTTTTTTTTAAGAACAAAAATGCCATGTGAATTAAAACAAGCCCGCACTGACACACACAGGAGCTTAAATCAAGGCCAAAGATACTTATCCATATGCCTTGCTCCTTGTGTTCCTGATGCCTGTGGGTTGTAAAATCTCCTAAGACTGCCTCTTCAACTTATAAAATCTCTTCTCTAATTAAAGCCCCCCGAAGCATTTAAACAATCACAGGGGTGAAAAATAAAATCCAAAACAATAACTCTCTTTAAGTCAATTATTTATAAAAGGCCCCAACTTACCACTCTTGATATATCTGACTCCTTACATTCCTACTGCCTGTCACCAATGCATGTGCCTCTCTATAGTGCTCCTGCCTTCACCTGAAAACCTTATGTAATCATCTCCCAATTCTACAATGCTGATCATCTGTGGGCTGCCAATTCAAAAAGTATGCCTTACATCTCTCTCAATTCCTTCCTCAGTAAAAATGCCAGCATATAACAAACAAATATTTGTATACTATACATATAATTACACCAAATACATCCTAACCCAATGTACAATATTTTTCATCAAAGGAAAAATAAATGATATTATATATTATATAGAATATCCATAGAGGTGGGCTTTTTTGCAAAAAACTTCATTCTATGTTTCAGGAATTGTACATGCATTGTTGGCCCAAATTGTATGTTGGCTTTTTTAATTATACTGTATGTCTGTATAGGTGCATTTTTATAATTGTATTATATTTGTATTGTGTTTATACATCTTACATTTTGTTTGTGTGTTGTATTAAAATTGGGCTAAGCCCTTTTTTTCTCCTATTCCCTCTTTTGGTGTTTCTCAGTGGATTCAGTTCCCTGGGAGTGAGATTTTTTGCCTTGAGCACTTGTTTTGACTTCGAAGAAACTTGGAGCCACAGGTACTCTGAAGTCTAGGGACCTGCTACTACAGGTGCCCTGGGGGTACTGTATGGAACATACTGTACTTAAAGGCTCAGGGGCCTGTTTCTTCAGGTGCCATGGCAGGGTGCATTGCATATTGGAATTGTGTGGAGTCACTGTGAATGAATAGTGCTTGGATCAGAAACTGGTAACTGGCATAAGGAAGCTTCATGGGCCCTAGTCCTATGGCAACTCACCCACTGTGGGTGATTTCAGACGAGACGGGGCAGCATTCGCCCCGTCCCAGAATCACCCTTCTGATTCCCTGCTGGAATCAGTCCATCACGTCCAACAGACGTGCCGACTGATCCTGGTGGGGAATCGGGGAGGGGGCGGGGCCGCGTGGTGCAACGTGCGGCCACACGGCCCCGCCCCCCCACGCTCCCCTGCCACCCGCCCTCTGGGGAGTCAGGCGGGCGCCGCGGCCAATGCTGTCGCAGCGCCTGCCCGAATTGACCACAGGCCGTGATTGCTGTCCAGACGAGATGGGCCCCTTCATCGCGGCGGGGAATCGCATTCACCACGCGATTGGCGCCGGCCCCGCTGATTCAGCCGATTGTGTGGTGAATGTGATTCCCCGCCGCGATTGACCGTGGTAAACATCTGGGGGGGAACTTCCGGTTCCCCAACAGACGTTATGGGACCATTCCCCAGCACAGGGTATTGACTGTGGTTGAGCGTGATCTCGTAAGGTCTGAAAATACCCTGTGAGGGCTACCCTGCTGTGAAAGAATACATTATATTTCTAATCAGGACAGGGAGGTCTGTTCTATAACATGTGAGTCCCTACTCACATGTGCGAACAGAACGAGGTTCGGATGTTCGGACGTTCAGTCGTTCAGTTCGAAACCCAAGTTCTGGTTTGGCTGTTCAGTTCAGTAGAGTTCGGTTTGGCTGAACTCAGCCAAACATCTGAAAATAGCGCTATCGATGCCGGAATCGATACCGAATTCAAAGTTTTTTTTTCGATATTGGTATCATTTGATCCTGGGACCACCCCTGGTCTCCACCCCTGGTTTCAGGAAGTCTGCTCCTCAGCTGCCTCCCCCTTCCAGTCATATTTTTCTTGCCCAAAGTCACGTTTTTCCCGCCCCCGAACTCATCCAAACTCACCTGAACATGACCGAACTCTTCGGCCATTTTCAAGTTCGGTTTGGACGTTCGGTTCAGACGTCCGAACAGATCGAGTTTGGGCTGAACTCCGAACATCCGAACTGCGTTTGCACATCCCTACATGTGAGTTCTCTTCCCAGACCTGCTGTAAGAACTTGAATCAATCGCTTAGGATACAACTACACATAATTATTGTGAGGCATAATTATTTCATGTTAGTAAAATATTTTGAGAACCACAGAAGGAGCAAGGTATCATTACCTTGGACCATTAAGGCTGCTTTTAAACGAGTGGCTTGCCATTGCGCGACCCACTTACACGATTTTTCAAAATCCCGCAAGGCAGGATTAGACGTGACGGAGGGATGGGATCACATGCATTCAAGACAGTCACGCATTGTTTGCTGACCACAAATTAAATACCTCGATATGTGAGGTATTTAACTCGTGGTCAGCAAACAATGAGCGACCGCCTTGAATGCACATGATCCCGTCCCTCTGTCACGTCAAATCCCGCCTCACGGGATTTTGAAAAATCACGTGAGCGGGTCGTGCGACGGCGACCCGCTCGTCTAAAAGGAGCCTAGTATGAAATTTGGTGCTTGATCCTGCATTTTTGTGAACATCCATAATAGCCACTCAAGGAAGTGAACATTTTAAGTGTGCCAGAAATGCAGAATTAACCTATTCAATCACACGTTTAATATAAATAAACAGAAGTATTTTAAATTTGGTTTTAACGTCTCTTTTTCTTTCACTTCTTATTCTTCTAAGACTACGTTAGACCCTCCCATATTCAAATAAATGCACTTTGGTATCAAATAAATGCATGTTAAAGAAAGCAACATACTGTGCACGCTCAGTGTACTATGTTGTTGTTTTTTTAAATGCCAAGACTATGAACAAAAATGGCTTTGTAATAACAAACAGGCACAGACACCGTTCCTCATTGAAGTGAAGACACAAAGCAATGTTTGAGATATCCAAGCACAAAACAAAGAATCTGAAAATGTTTGTAACTGAACAGTAATTTCCCCCCCAATTCAGATAATTCAAAGATAACCAAGCCAAGTACGTGCACTTGAGACCTCACATCTTCATGAATGTAAGACCCCTTGTCTCTCCCTCTGTTCCCCTTCCTATGTCTCTCCCCCAGCTCCTGTCTCTCAGATTGTAAGCCCTAGGGGCAGGGACCGTGTCTATTTTATTACTTTGTAAAGTGCCAGGTACACTGCTGGCGCTATATAAATGTTTGTTAATAATAATAATAAAATAACCATGTGGATTTTTTTCTTCAACCTTGCAAAATAAATAAACCAGCTTTGAGCTGTAATGATTTAAAAGAAGTCATAAAATGGAAATGTTTTTGTTGAAAGCATATTGAAAGTGCTATCCCCTCTATGGCCCTTGTTACACAGATGGAGGTGGATGGGGAGATGGGTGTTTTGCCACAGTGGGTGGAGGTGAGTGTGTGTCCGTTCATACGGACACAGACATATCTCCACCCACGGAGACTCCTCTGATTTTCCAGAGGGCTCTGTGGGTGGAGATAGGTGTACGATGGGTGGAGGTGGCTGTTACGTGGGAGCATGCACGTACCCCCACCCATCCCGCTCGGTGTTCACACAGGTGAACACCAAGCACACACCCATCCCCCCCACCGCACCTGTTTACACAGACATCCCACCCACCCGCCCAAACATTGAGCAGGGGAGCGGGCATCCATGTAAAAACGGCCTATATGTAAACAACTGCCTGATCTCTTATGTCCCATTGTGGTCTCTGGGTGTTTTTTACATAAGACACCTGGCCCCACTCATGGACACTCACCATCCACGTGGGGGAGGTCTCATTTGAATATGGGTGTGTGGGGGGCGCGCTTCTGTGACCCATGCACCACCCACCTTGTCCACCTCTCCGTGTGCCCTTGATGTAGAAACAAAAAGCTCTTACATCGCTTCCAGAAGATGAGCAGTCTTGGGCTTAAACAAATCTCCAAGGGAAGGAAGTGATATAATTCTGGGGCAACCACTGAGAGCACCTCTCTGTGTGCCCTGGTTGTGGAAATGTGGCAGGCAGATAATACCTGCAAGAGGGCACTCCCAGCTGACCTCAGAGCAGAGGGTGTTTTTGCACAAGAAGGGGTAGGGTAGAATTTTAAAGTTAATCACAGGGCTGGTCCATGATCAGTGCAAGGGGCAGGTGTGTGGGTGCCATGCATGGGGAGCACTTCAAATGAACACCCCCTCCCTGAGCTGCCAGGAAAATCCAGAGTGCCCGGTGTGGGGATGGGGTGGCTGTGTGGGGAGGAGTGCTCGTTTGAAGCTCTCTCGTATGCACAGTACCCGCGCACCTGCCCCCCACACTGATCATGGACCACCCCACCCTGTCTTGTGTAAAAACACCCTCTGGGTGTCTTTAGACATAACGCTGCTCAGTGTTCTGTAACAAGAAGTGTCCTACCATTACAGTGTGTAGACATACCGTCAACACAGTGTTCACCCCAAACACTGGAAGTGAACAACTGCCAGGTCTTGACAGTTTAATCAGTGTTTTGGGTGAACACGGTGTTGACGGTATGTCTAAACACTGTAACGGTAGGACACTGTGTTTTAGAACACTGAACAGCGTTATGTCTAAAGACACCCTCTGAGGTCAGCTGGGACTGCCCTCTTGCAGGTATTAGCTGTCTGCCAAGTTCCCACAACCAGGGCACACAGAGAGATGCTCTCAGCGGCTGCCCCACAATTATGGAACTCCCTTCCCTTGGAGATTTGTCTAAGCACGAGCCTGCTCATCTTCTGGAAGTGTTGTAAGACCTTTTTGTTTTGGCAGGCAGGAATAGGGTTGGGTAGGGAGAGGGGCTTGGAGAGCAGGGGAGCAGTTTTTAAGAGGATTTTTATATGATTTTACATGTTGTAAACACCCTGAGTCTTAGGGTGATTTCAGACATGACGGGGTGCTAGTCGCCCCGGCACGGAATTACCGCAGGGATTCCCCGCTGGGATCACACTGGCATGTCCAACAGACGTGCCGGCTGATCCTGGTGGGGAATCGGGGAGGGGCGGGGCCGTGCGGTGCAACGTGTGGCCGCATGGCCCCACCCACCCCCACACTTCCTCACCGCCTGCCCTCTGGTGAGACAGGCGGACGCCGTGGCCATTGCAGCCGCAGCACCCGCCCAAATTGACCACAGCCTGGAATCCCGCAGTGGATTCCAGGCCGTGGTAGCTGTCCAGATGGGACGGGCCCCTTCATGGCTGCAGGGAATCACATTCACTACACAATTGGGTCCGGCCCCACCGGTTCCGCCGATCGCGTGGTGAATGTGATTCCCCGCCGCAATTGACGGGAGTAAATATTTGGGGGGGAACTTCTGTTCCCCCTTCAGACGTGACAAGACCTTTCTCACCTGGTGGGAATCCACTGTGGTTGAGCGTGATCTCATCACATCTGAAAATACCCTTAGAGGAAGGGCAGGGTTTGAATGAATGAATGAATGAATGTAGAGTCATTGGGTGTTTTCAGACATGACGGGGGCCGGTTGGCCCCATCACGAAAACAATAAAGTCATCCCCCACCAGGACGACCCCGTCACATCCTAACAGACATGCTGGGGTCGTCCCGGTGGGAAATTGGGGAGGGGGCGGGGCCGCGCGGTGCAACGTGCGGCCGCACGGCCCCGCCCCCTCCACGCTCCCCTCCCTCTGGGGAGACAGGCAGGCGGCGAGGCCAATGCGGCCACAGTGTCTGGCCGAATTCGCCACCACCTGGAATCCCGCCGGTGCTTCCGGGCCGTGGCGACCGACCAGACGTTACTTTTCTTTGATCCCCACCGGGGATCACTTTTACCACGCTTCCTGGGGAATTGGTGTGGCTAGCCCGGAAAGCGTGGTTGAAACTGACCCCATGTGGGGATTGAGCGTGGCGAACATGTGGCGGCCGCCAAACAGACATGCGAGTCACTCACAGTGACCACAGGTGGGTATTCACCGTGGTTCACTGTGATCTCGTAACGTCTGAAAATACCCATTATTAGGATAGCACAATGGGTGATCAAAAATATTTTGAAAAAATACATTCAATAACTTTATTAAAGGGGAACTGCCCTAAACAGTATGGGCCCCACATATCTGAAAGACCGCCAGTTCTTTCATACCCCATCATGGCCCCTGCGATTGGCCAAAATCTCCTCCCTGTGGGTACTATTGGTTAGTCTTGTTTGTGCAGTGAGGGCTTTCAGGGAGGCACGTGAGGCTGCCTGAGAAGCCGGTCCGGAGGCTGCAGCTGTTGCAGAATGCCGCGGCCCGTCTCCTTACGGGGGCAGGTCGCAGGGAGCGCATGACACCAGTGCTCTGGGCTCTGCACTGGTTGCCTATAAAGCACTGGGCCAGGTTCAAGGTGCTGGTTTTAACCTTTAAAGCCCTTAATGGTCTGGGCCCTACTTATCTGCAGGACCGCCTCACTCCCCATGTGCCCGTGCGACCCTAGAGATCGTCAGTGGGAGCCTTTTTGAAGGTTCCCCAGGTGAGGTGGGTGGCCACCGATGTTAGATCTTTTTTGGTGTTTGCCCCTGTGTTGTGGAACTCGCTCCCGGAGGAGGCTCGGTTGGCTCCCACTCCTGCTATTTCGGCACATATGTAAGACCTGGCTGTTCGTCAGGCTTTTGGCGAGGGGTAGGGGAGGGGGCGGTTTCCCCACATATTGTATTTTTTTAAAATTGTACTGATTGTTGTTCACCACCCCGGGCTGAACTGTGGGTAGGAAGGGCAGGATATAAATTTAAATAAATAAATAAAATAAATTCTTGGATGGTGCTCGTGCTGTGGAACTCCCTTCCCCCAGAGGTTTGGTTGAGTCTGAGCTTGAGCATCTTCCGGAGGCGGTGTAAGACCTTTCTCTTTGTAAAGGCAATTGGCAGGCAGGGATAGGGGGTTTGCTGGGTGGTTTGGGGTAAGGTTGTAAAGGGGGTTGGAGTGGGGTGGTGGTATTGGATGTTTTTGTGGAGGGCTGTGGGATAGTTGGGGGGTTTTTTGGGGGGGGGAGTTGTATTTTGCTTTTATGAATTTTTGTTTTATACATGTTGTTAGCCGCCCTGAGCCTTTGGGGAACATAAGTAGTGCCATATTGAGTCAGACCAATGGTCCATCAAGTCCAGCATCCTGTCCTCTGACAGTGGCCAATCTCGAACACATGGGAGAAGAACCAACAGTCACAATGAGCAATTCATTCCGTTGTTCACTCCCAGCTCGTCTTCACCTACAAAGCCCTTCACAACCTTGCTCTCCCCTACCTCTCTGCCCTGATCTCCCTACGAACCCCTGTTCGAGCACTCTGTTCCTCTTCCATTCCCTCCCTCACCCTCCCACGCCTCCCCTGCTGCCCCAACCGCCTTCGTCCCTTCTCCCTCGCTGCCCTGCACGCCTGGAACTCCCTCCCTGCCCTCGTCCGCCTTGCCCCCTCCCTTCGTACCTTCAAGTCCCTCCTCAAGACCCACCTCTTCCGCTCTGCCCTTCCTAACTCCTGCTAACCATCCCCACCCAGGATTATCCCCCACCTGTTACCTGCAAACTTCCAACATACTGTAACCAAGCCAAGAACATGTACCTGAGTTCTCGCATCCTCATGAATGTTGTATCCCTTGTCTCTCCCTCTGTTCTCCCTTCCCTGTCTCCCCTCCCCCTGTCTTTAGATTGTAAGCTCTGTGTCTATCTTATTCTCTGTAAAGCACCAGGTACATCGCTGGCACTATATAAATGCTTATAATAAAATAAAATAAAAAAATTAAAAATAATAATAATAAGCGACTTGGTTAATAGACTTTAATGGACTGACTTTCTAAGAACTTATCCAGTCCTTTTAAAAACTCATCTATACTACTGGCCCTGACAATGTCCTCTGGCAACAAATTCCACACATTAATTATTTTTATTTTATTGTATTTATATGCCGCCCCCCCCATGCCTACGGCATCTCGGGGTGGCTTCCAACACAATATAAAACAGTATATTAAAACATTAAAATCTACAATATCATCATTAAAACCCATTTAAAACACCCCCACACAAATTTAGTCACTCTCCCCTCCCCGCCTCCGAAGGCCTGGGAGAACAGGCCCAACAGAAGGCCAACAGACTCGGGGCCAGCTGTGCTTCCTCTCCAGCCACTGAGAACACCCTCTCCATTGTAGTCCCCCATTTTATGCGGGGGACCTCCAGGAGGGCGCCCCTGGTGGACCGGTGGGTCAATTTTGAGTCATGGAGGGTGAGGCGGTCCCTGAGGTATCAAGGTCCAAGACAATGTAGGGCCTTATAGATCAAAGTCAAAACCTTGAATCTGGCTCGGCACGTTACAGGCAGCCAGTGCACTGCACGGATGTTATGTGCACCAGTGTTATGTCCACCGGTGTTATGTGCTCTCGTCAGCCTGTCCCTGTTGAGAAGGGCCGCCGCATTCTGCACTAGCTGCAACCTCCGGGCCAGCGTCAGGGGAAGCCCCATGTAGTGCACATTACAGTAGTCCAGCCTTGAGGTGATGAAGGCATGGATCAAAGTGGCTAGGTCAAGTATGGAGATGTATGGGCGTAGCCTCCACACCAGATACAGCTGGCGAAATGCCGCCTTCACCACCATATCCACCTGCTGATCTAGACGGAGACCCGCATCCAATAACACCCCGACTCTGAACCTGCTGGGCTATGGAGGGGCACACCCCCTCCACAAGAGGGGGCAACACCTTCCCCACCCGGCGTACCACCATCACCTCCATCTTGAGCTTCAGTCTGGTTTGCCATAACCAACTCACCACGGCCTCCAAACACTGAGACAGTGTTTCACTTAATTATGCATTAAGTGAAAAAATACTTCCTTTTATTTGTTTTAAATTTGCCAGCAGCTAGTTTCATGGAGTGTCCCTTAGTTCTAGTACTATTTGAGAGGGTAAATAACTGTTCCCTGTCTACTTGTTCCATACAAGGGGAAGGGCAGGATACAAATTTAAATAAATAAATAGTGCCCTATTTGGAAAGTTGTTCTATTCTGTATGACTTAATTTGAGATTAATTAAATAAAAATTATAGAGGAGCGTCACTAATCCATGAAATCAAACGGATGACTTTCCATCTCTGAACAATGATTTAATAGCAGAGGCTGTAGTGAGGACTCATATTACTGAGACTTAATTAATTTATAAAATATTATAATGCACATTTACTAGTAATAATAAAAATATTTAGTGCTTATATAACACATTATGAAATATTAACAGAAATAATTAAAACTATACTGCAGATGTCCAAATAAATGAATAAAGTGCACTTTGTAATGTATTATTCTTACTTTTATTGTGTTTACTTGCTAATTTATTCAATCCAGAAATAAGTAATGAGTCTCTCAGTCATATGTATGAAGTAGGAGGTCTTACTGTGTTAATAAAATGTGCTAAGCAATATATAACCAACACTACCAGGAAAAAAAAAAATTCTTGCAGGAGGAAAGATAAAACAGAAAGTACTGCCGTCATCTTAGTGAAAGAGAAGTGAAAGAGCAGCCATATATTTTTTCCATACAAAGGGCAAACAAACACCATAAAATTTGTTAATCCTAATACAAGATTCTCTGGTTATTTTTCTTTCTTAACCATAGCTATGACTTCCAAAATATTATGGTTATTATTTTTGTATTTATTTTTGTTTTATGATGATGATATTTATATATTGATGTTTTAATCAGATTGTAAGCCGCCCCAAGATGCCTTTAGTGAGAGGAGTGGGATATAAATAAATCTTTAATTCTCCCAGCTATTGATATACGGATTAGGGGAATTTCAGACGTGATGGGCCTGGAGGCCCGCCACGCTGAACCCCGGACTGGGATCGCTCTCCGATCCCGGTCGGTGATGAAACCGGTTGTCCTTCGGACATGCTGACTCCATCACTGTGGGGAATCGGAGAGTGGGCGGGGCTGCATGGTGTGACGTGCGGCCGCTCAGCCCCACCCCCCATGCTCCCAGCCACCCGTCCACGGGGAAACGGGCAGGTGCAGCGGCCAATGAGGCCACTGCGCCTGACCCCATCCCGTGGTTGGGGTCTGATTCTGGGACGAGGCTGGCGAGCAGACGTGCAGTGCCGCCATTGCCAGCCCTGGTCCGGATCGTGGCCACTCTAACCATGGTTCCGGAGGTCGAGAACCGTGGTCAAGCTTGATCCCGGCCGGGGATTCACCATGGTGAACATCTGGCTGGGACCAAACAGATATTCCCAGAAATGCCACCACCACAGGGAATCCACTGAGGTTCACTGTGGTGAATGGCATTTTCATAACGTCTGAAATGACCCTTAGTCTTCTTCCAGTAGCAATCTGTAGCACAGCTCACTGATAGTAATAATGATGTTTCTTCTCTAAGGGTATAATCCTTCATCTGTCAAAGGAAGCCAATGTCTCTGCTTCCATTCACTAATGGATGGGGGATTGCACCATGCCCAGGCTGGATATTAATTAAAGGTAGGCTACACTCCCATTCTAAACACTGAAACTTTAAAATGGTCTCATGGATTAGTCTCATGGGTTGAACTTCCACTCTCAAAATGCACTGTATGTTCTTTTAGAGAGTAGGGTGGGACACACCAAATTTGAAGCCGATTGAGTAAGGCAATCTAAAATGGTTTTTAAAGTTAATTGGTTCATGTCATTTTCAGGGAGTCCGACCATTTTATGCATTTTATGCAGGCGGAACAGCCAGGTCTTCCATTGTCTGCGGAAAGAGGGGAGGCCGGCAGCCAAGTGGATCTCCGACGGGAAGGAGTTACACAGTCGCAGCGCAGCCATGGAGAACGCCCTCCTCATAGTGGACACCCAGAAATCTTCCTCATTTCAGTGAGTTGTGACTCAAAATTCACATACATGTAGGCAGAGCAGCTCATCACTTGCTTTGGATGGAGTGATAGTGTTTAGTGTAGTATAAAGAGTTATTAAAGTTTTAAAAATTGGTTCTTGCACATGCACAATAGTGCAGGGTTACACTGTTGAATGAAGAAAGAGTCTCGGAATTTAAGTTGCGAGACTCCTTCTTCCTTCAACAAGACTCCCCGGCTAAACCTGCTTCTGCCAAAGTCAGCTTGAATGGGGAGAGGGGAATAAGTTGGGGCAGTGGTGCCACTGCTGCTGGGGGATGGAGGGAGTGGGGATGGGAGCTAGGGCTGGGGCTAAACTGCTGCATTCTACCTGCTGGAAGGGTCCTGGAATTTGCCTCAAACTGCAAGGCTCAGCTAGGGTCTTGGTACTTGGCCCATTCTTCTATACTGTTTAGAACCCACTTGTGTGACTTAAGGCTTTTTTCACTAAACCTTCACTTAATTCCTTTTGGCATATTATACATAGTGAATAGCTGATATCCATTCTTGGAACTTTATTCTACAGCATACTTGCTTCCATGGCTACTCACACTTCAGTATCTGAAACAAAGTGAAAACATGTTTGTTTGTTTTTTTCCATATAGCACCTTAAATTTATTTATTTATTTTTATATTACAATTTTTATGCCGCCCCCCTCCTGCCTCAGGCATCTCGGGGCAGCTCACAGCATATTAAAAACATTTAAAAATATTAAAACAGTAATAATTCAATTAAAAACAATATAAAACCCCATCACCCCCTACCTTAACCCAACCAACCCACCCCATCTCCCTCGGGAAAGGCCTGGCGGAACAGCCAGGTCTTACATTGTCTGCAGAAAGAGGGGAGGCCGGCAGCCAAGTGGATCTCAGACGGGAGGGAGTTCCACAGCCGCGGCGCAGACACAGAGACCGCCCTCCTCATAGTGGACACCCAGGAAACCTGGGGGACCTCGAGGAGGGTGCCCCCAGCCGACCGCAGGGGCTGCTTCAGGTTCCGGAGGGTGAGGCGGTCCTGCAGATAGGCGGGGCCCAAGCCGTTTAGGGCTTTAAAGGTCAGCACCAACACCTTGAATTGGGTCCAGAAGCCTTCTGGCAGCCAGTGCAGAAAGCGAAGCTCTGGTACGATATGCTTGCATCGGCCCGTCCCCGTTAAGAGAAGGGCCGTCACATTCTGCACCCGCTGCAGCTTCTGAACCAACACCAAGGGTAGCCCCACGTAGAGCACGTTGCAGTAATACAGACTCAAGGTAATAAAAATATGGATGACTGTGGCCAGATCCGAGTCCGAGACATGCGGCCTAAGCTGACGCACCAGGTGTAACTGGCAAAATGCTCCCTTCGCCACAGCCACCACCTGGGCAACCAAGCGGAGCTGTGGGTCCAGGAGCACCCCCAGACACTGGACCTGAGAAACCAGGTGAGGGCAGACCCCATCAATGATGGGGGCCACCACTCCCTCGGCCCTCCCCACAACCATCACCTCCGTCTTGCCAGGATTAAGCCTCAAGTGGCTCGCCCTCATCCCCGCTCCCTCTCCCCCCCTCCCCCCACTCTCCTCTCCTCCTTCCCTCCCGCCTCCCTTGAGGAAATCTCCCCCCTGCTCTCTTCTTCCTGCCCTCTCGACCCAATCCCCTCCCGCCTCCTCACCTCCATTGCTCCCACTGTTGCCCCCCCCCCACG
>QEPC01012154.1:1635600-1691457 GCA_003113815.1 Sphenodon punctatus
AGTATTTACTTACAAAGCCCTTCACAGCCTGGCTCCCCCTTACCTCTCAGCCCTTATCTCCTTACACACTCCTGCATGCACTCTCCGCTCCTCCTCTATCCCTTCCCTTGCTCTCCCTCGTCTCCCCTGCTCCCCTAACCGCCTTCGCCCGTTCTCCCTTGCTGCCCCCTATGCCTGGAACTCCCTCCCTGCTCACATCTGCCTTGCCCCCTCCCTCTGCACCTTCAAATTCCTCCTCAAAACCCACCTCTTCCTCTGCCTTTCCCGATGCTTGCTAGAACTTTCCTCTCAACATTTACAGTCTGCCCTCCCCCTGACTGCAACCAAGCCAAGCACATGCACCTGAGACTTCGCATTCACTTTAATGTTTTGTCCCTTGTCTCTCCTTATGTCCCCTCTCCTTGTCTCCCCCCTCCATGTCTTTTAGATTGTAAACTGTAGGCAGGGACTGCGTCCATCTCATTGTTCTGTAAAATTCCAGGTACACAGCTGGCGCTATACAAGTGCTTATAAAAATAAAATAATAATAATAATAATAATAATCCAATCCCCCACAGTGGACAAACACCGGGTAAGCACCGAGACTGCCAGACCTGAGTCAGAGGAAAATGAGAGATATAGCTGGGTGTCATCTGACTGATTTTTGTATGTAACCCCACAGCCCCAGAGATGGAGGGGACTAATAATTAATAGGGACGCCCATTTTAATTCCTTCCACCCTCTCTTTAGGCTATGAGTCACTGAGTGTGTGTCTCATGGCGCCAGGTGTCTCTATCCAAGGGACTTTAGTGGGATAGATCCACAAATGCAGGTCCCTAGGGAATAATACAATACCCCACCAGCACACCATAGGACAGTATACAATGTAATACAAAGACAGATAGTAACCCTTTATAATATGAGAGAAAGAAAACCATCAACATAACTCACAATACAGAAGACAGCCCTCACCTCCCTTTCAATCCAACCCTTCCCTTAACATGTATAAAGGGGGTGGGTTGTTTTGTTTGTTGCAGCACTGTACGTTGGCTGCCCTAACTCACAGATAAAGAGTCTCACAGAAATCTCCTCACAAGGTCTCTGGTGGCGAGAGCAGCTCCCCGCTTCTCATGAGTTTCAGGCTGCTCTCGGTAACCAGTCTGGGCAGGATGTCAGGCTTGTGATGGATAGCAGGATCCCATGGGAGACAGTTCAGGCCAGGCCAGGGTAGAGGGAGTTCCCATGGAACTCACTCCCGTGGGAGGTCCACTTGACCACCCACCTCCCTTTTTTCCACAGGCAATGTAAGGCCTGGCTGTTCCGACGGGCTTTTACCAAGGGGCATCGGGTGGGTGGGTATGGGCTGTTTTAATTGTAGTTTTATTGATGTGTATTTTAATATGTTTTTAAAATGTTGTTAGCCACCCCAAGGTGCCTGCGGCAAGAGGGGGTAGCATATAAATTTACATATAAATAAAAATAAATAAATAAAATAGTAGTTTTACCTTGTCAGGTGAGGGTAAGCACTGCTGCTCCAATGGTTGCTGCATTTATCAATTTGCACCCTATGTAAACATTAAAGCGCATAACATTACCTTTAATTTGAGCTATGAATGGTTGCTCTACGATCATTAATAACGGAGACGTAGCCAATTTACTGAGCAAGGGTTGTTGGCCATTTTGATTTTCCCCACCTCCCTCTGCATCATTTGCTGGCTTGGTAACGTGAATTCCAACCTTTGGGGGTTGGAAGAGCAAACCCTACCCCAATCTTGTACCACACAATTCCCACCGAACCTATATTTCTGACCACTTGCTCCCTGACTATGAGCAGCCCAGCTCAGGTTCCCATTCCTGCAGATTGCTGGGGTGGGATGCCCAAGGGCAATGGACCTGTGCCCTATGCTGTGAACTGGGCAGCCTGGGGTGCTGGTGGGTGGAGCCGCCTGTGTGTGTGGCTGGCTCCTTGGCCTGCCAGGACTTCTGAGAGCAGCCTGCCCGGTTGCCCCGTGGCGGGACGGCATGTTTGGACAGCTCTCCCCGCTGGCCCAAAGTGTGGCAGCTGCGTTCACCCACCCCGTGGTGGGCAGGGGATCAGGCCCGCCCCATCTTCTGTGACTGCACCCCCTGTCTCCAGTCAGCTTACGGGCCCAGTCTCCACTTCTCCCCCATGAGCCAGCGGATCTCTAGTCCCATCCTGCCCTTCTGCCAGGCCCCCTCTGCTGTCTTGTCCCTGTGCCCACTTGTCCCTGTGCCAGCTTGGCTGTTCCCACTCGCTCCCTGGGGCTGCGAGGCTGTCAGGGAGATCAGACCATTTTATTCACAATGCGCTGGCGCTGGGTGGAAGATAGCAATTCAGTTGCTAACGGACTGGACAGCCTTCCAGGGTGACCTCTGGGGAATCCGGGCTGGGCTGTAGGATTGCGGAGTGGCAAATAAACGAGGCTGGTTTTGAAGTGAAACCGCTGTGCCGCCTGCCGATTGCCAACAGGAGCCCAAGGCCTGGGGCCGGCGTTTACACCCCTCCAGTGATAGACAGACATAGCTGGAGTGGGGTCGCCTCTCCTCTGGAAACGGGCTAAACCCAACCCCCGATCTGACCCCAGTGCAGCAGCAACCCACTCAGCCCAGCGCAGCCTGGGATCCCTTCGCCCCCCGGCGTCACCCCGTAGCAGCCCCATGGCCGTATTGGGGGGGGGGGGGAGCAAGGCAAGCCCCTTTGAACTCCCCCACCCGGTGCAGAGTTTGGATGCTGGGGATCCGGTCGGATCCAGGGCTGGGTGCGGCGCCGCCTTCCCTTCCCCCGCCCAGTCCGGGCAGGTTCCCAGTCCCCGCCCGCCTGAGGCAGATTCCGCTCGGCGAGCTGTCGGGATTAGACTCTGACCGGCCGCGCGTCAGGTCCAAGCAAGATGGCTGCGCTCCGAGTCACCAGGGTGAGGAGCGGTTCCTGCGTGTCCGGCGGGGATAGGGGAGGGGAGCTTGCCGGGACGCTGGGGCTCGGCCTGCGGAGAAGAGGGCGGCAGCGGGAGGATGCTGGCTGCTGCGGAGAACAAGGCAGGCCCCCTGAGGGTGGGCCCATGGGGCTTTCCCGGGAGCAGGCCCCTGGCTAGCGGGGGTGGGTGGGTTGGAACGCCTCTTATTTCGAGGCAGGGAGACTTACAGAAAAGGGGGAGGCAGTATCCTTGCCCCAAGCGCCCGCCCCCAACTCTGGGCCTGGTTGTGAGGCTCAGACGGGGGGGGGGGAGACGCTGTGCAGGGAGAAAACGTTGTCAGTCACCCCTGGGAGACTGGGCCCTCGGGTAGTTGGAGGGGGGAAATCCCAACCAGGCGCCCAGCGAGGCCTGGATAGTTGAGTGTGTTCTGTGGTTGCTCACTGGGGTTATAAATAGGGTTGCCAACTTCCAATTTGACCCCGAGATTCCCAGTGTGGTCTGTGGGAGTCTCGGAGTCAAATTGCAAAAGGTGGCAACCCTAGTTATAAAGGCTGGGGTGAAGGGGCAGAGCCCGGAGAGAAGGTTAGTGGGGCCCAACACAGTGGAGATGGCATTTGGAGGAGGAGAAATGGAAGATATTCTGTGCTACCAGTAAGTACCAAAGAAGGTTGAGTGATACTGAGACAATGGAAGCTTATATGTTGAAGGAGGGAATATATATTTATTTGGAAAATTATAACCGACCCTCCCCTGAAGACAGATTGGGTAACAACCTAAAAAAATAAGAGCTGCATATATAAAACCCAAAACCCATAAGGAGTGATGAAGTAAGGGACCTCCTCCCACAAAATGTTGATATGGATGCATTCACATGAGCATAGGGGTTGAAGGGAAGGGGGTTACTCTGGAGTAGGAACCTCTGGTTTGGTTTGGGAAGCACTATGGGTGATAAAAACAGACCTGATGCTAACTCCACTTTAACACCCCTTCAACATTTCTTATGCATGTTGCAGGGCTACAGAGGGCACCAATACAGCCCTGCAACATGCATAAGAAATGTTAAAGTGGAGTTAGCATGATGTCTGTTTTTGCATTATACCAGCAGTAGTGTTAGTGTGAATGTTCTAGTAGTTACCAGACTGCAAGCCATGGCATCCCAAAACCTTTTACCGCACACTTGAAATGATCAGTCATAATAAGGGGGAATTCAAAAGAATTGTACCTTGTGGTATGTATGCTCTTGTAGAGAAAGAGGATGGTGGCATAAGGAGAGGGTTAAGGTGAGGAACAGAGGCTGTGAAATAGAGGAGGCCAGCTTAGCTTGTTCCCTGCTCAGGAGATAAACGGGGGCTCATTCTAAGATATGTGTAAGTACATTTCCTCAGACAAACTTAAACTAGGGCATGAGCCATCACTTTACCCTTGTTGCTCCAGTAAATCTTGTGGGAAAGTCTCAAGGATGTTGTCCAAGCTGCCTTTTTCTCCCACAGCGAGTGCTTGCTCACTGTTGCCAATTCTTGCAGCTCTATTACAGGTCACGTTGTTTCTGATGTTTTAAAGTCCAGTTTCTTTAGATAACAAAATTTGCTGAGAACTTCAGCTTTCATTACAAAATAATAAGTTTCTATTTTTTTGGACTGTGTAGAAAACTTGAAAACGTAACCAAGTGAGAGCCCTAGTGAATCAGAAATCAAATATTTTATTTTCAAAAACTCAGGAGGTTTTTTAAAAAACAAACAAACGAAGCTTGTTTAAACTCTTTGCCACTGGCAGCTTGCTTTTCTCGTGGGTGTAGTTCTAAATGACAGTGCTTCATCAAAGATGTGGGTGAAAGGTAACAAAATGCAAACTCATGGAGTCCTCTTGTCAGTCTGAGCACGTTCTCATGTCAGGCATTTGGGTGATCTTTCCCAGAGCAGCGTACTTTACCATGCAGTGTAAAAGCTCGTGTGAATATGCATAGGCAACTGAGGGTTAATTGGTAATCCCTTTTTAATGCTAATTATTTCAGATTGCCTAGTAACTTTACCCCAGAGAAGTGCAGATTAAAACAGACCTTTATACCCAGAGGTACAAACACTTCCATGGAAGAAAATCCTTTTTCCTGCCTTTGAAATATATCTTAGGAATACCTTCATGTAAATGCAGAATACCCCATGATGTACCTCAGGAGTAGGGTTTCATAAGAACACTCCCTGTGCCTCAGCATTCAGAGATTAGATTATCATTCATGTTTAGACAGTTTCATTAACCCTATAAAGTCCTGCTGCGTTATTTTGATTTATACTCCATCCTCCCCTGCAGGCTCAGGGTGGCCTACAAACATGAAAACATTGATAGAAATGAACCATATAAAATTCTAATTCAAACCACTCGCACTCCCCAGCTGCCTGTCAAAAGCCTGACCAAATAGCTGACCAAAGCTCCGGCTTTGGTGAACCTCCAGGGGAAGGGAGTTCCAAAGGTGTGGAACTTGTTTTGTCTGCCAGTGTATGTTGCACAACCTTCGGGCCTTTCTGACATAACAGGAAATGCTAGTAGAGCACAAGAGACTAAATCCCCAACAAAACTGTTAACGCCTGCTTCAGACTAAAAAGGGACTGTTTATAAGAGAGTAAAGCTTTGTGTCTCAAAGTGTTTGGTAAGGAAATACTCAAATATACTTAAGTCCCAGTATATTTATATTTGCTCTCGTCCAGAAAAGTTGGCTGGCGCTGACTGCCAACTTTCTGCCCATGTGAGGATTGATCCTCTAGCAGCTGGTCGGGCTATACCTGTACCATCCTAGTGCTCTTTGGAAGATGACTCCTGCAAATAGGGGTGGAGGGATAACTATTTCTCCATCATACATGCAGAACACATCCAGAAGATCTGGTAGCCACGTCTGGAGTGACAGCTTATTTTATTAATTTATTTGAAATTTTTACCCCATCCTTCTCCTAAGATTGAGTGGCTTATAATATTAAAAACAAAGAATACATTAAAATCCGTTTTTAAAAAACCCTCGCCCCCTAACCCCACTCACCTTAAGCCCTATCCCCACCTAAAAAGAAAGGTTTTACACTGCTTCTGGAATATGCTTGGGCTCTGACGAGCCTCTGGGAGAAGGGAATTCCAAAATATGGGAGCAGCAACCACAAATGCCTCTCATGAACAAAATTAGCAGGTGGTACCCACAAGAGAGTGGTTGGGGTTGCAGTGGAGCATGGTTGAACATGGGTTGTGGTGGAGCTTGGTAGGAAAGGTGACCATGTCTGTTTAGGAGGTCAAAACCAGCACACACTTTAAATTACAGATGTAATGTCCTCATAGCAACCCACCCTGAAAGAGTCGAGCTGCGGTGTTCTGCATCCGCTGCAGCTTCCAAACAGTCATCTACGTGGGTCCGCCCCTGAGTGCATTGCAGTAATCTAGCCTTGACTTAATGAAAGCATGGATGATGGTGGCCAGATCTCAATCGGAAAGTAGGGCCACAGCCCTCCTCAGAAGATGGAGTTGGTGAAAGCTCCTGGTCACTGCCACAACTGATCCAGGTGCAGCAAGGGGTCCAGAAGTGTACCCCTAAAACCCCTGTTCCCTCAGAATTAGCTCCCTCAGTACACATAAAAGCCAAGTTCTTCAACTAAATGCTATGGTTTATTGCCCTGCCACATTAGCTTACACAGTATAACTTGAGGGAAAAATAAAATCTAGAAAAGACAAAGAAAAATAAAAAATAGTCAAGAGGTTGAGGAATGGCCCTTCAACAGGCAAGGAGCATGGAAGCTCCAAAAAGGGAGGGAAAAGACAGAGAATCACTTGGAGAACTTTGCCCATCAGGCTGAGTAAAATTGAAAAAACAGTCCCAACCGGGACTAATACAGTGCTCCCCAAAAGAAAAGAAAAGGTCCCAACTGGGAACTAGTCCAAGAGTTTCCTTTCGTCTGGTAGCAGGACTGGCTAGCAAGAAAAAAGCACTCCCAAATCAAAACAGTATGACAGTTCTTAACAGGATTTTGTCTGAGAACTTGCCATTATTGTTGAAAACAGGGTTTTCATTGGTGGAAACAGTGGGTGTCGAGATGTTTGTGCTGGAGGTCTTCATGTTTGGAGAACTGGGCATCTTGTGTTGCGAGACCCAAGGTTTATTATGGCTTTACCATAGGTGAAAAAACCTGTTTTTCATCATATTTGGTGTTATGAGAAATTGAGGCCTGTTATGATTTAAGCCGACAAGAAGTTCTTGGTTCCCAACAGCAAGTAGCCTATCAGCAACCTTCTCCAATTGTCCTAGTGCCAATTACCCAGAATTCTGCCTACCTACACTCATGCCAAGTAACTCCTAGAGCAAACTGCTTTTTAGGCCAAACAGGTTGCCATTTTTGCCCAATATTATTCCTATCTCCCTCATTGTTCCCATTCAACCTCTTGTCAGTTAGTTTAAGGGCTGCTGTTGCTTCTAATGCTGCTAAGGACCAGTGTGTACTGCATACTAAACACTCAGTGTCCCACACTGTTGACGATATTCTGATACCCACTGCTTGGGGTCAAGTGATCCACCCAATTTCAATTGAGTCCCAGGCCCACCACTATACAGTTAAAAGAGGACAGGTCAAGTTGCTCACATTAAAAGGTGTTACAAACCTTTAACAGAGTTTAACAGCGTGAATAAAAACAGGCACATTTATAAATGAAGAACATGATTTCAATTAAATCAACGCTAGGTGGGAGACAAGTCTCAAACATAGTTTTGTCGTTCTGTCACATAATTAACACAGAAAAACAACACTTATCTTGTAGTACAACAAGACAAAACATTTTTCAGTCTGTATCTTAGTTTGAGGTCAGAAGTCTGGAAATCTAACTGCTTTCTGGGCATATGACCAACAGTTAGGTAAACAGCGATAACAGGCTTTACTGGAGAAATAAACAAGAAATATGCTGCTTAGCCCAAGAAATAGTTCAGATTTTGCTAACAGACAATCTTCTCTCTAGTTCTGCTCTCTAAAAACTCAAGCAATCTAGGGGACTACCTTCAGAAATCTAAACAGTAGTTCTGGGGGCTACTTCAGGGCTGTTTTCAGGGCTACAGATGCACTCGAAGTTTGCAAACCTGAGTAACCAGAGGGGGCCTGATCCCTTCAATGACAGGGGTCCCAGTTCCCTCCAAGTCATGGGGTCGGCCAACCATAATCACTTCAGTCTTGTCCAGATTCAGTTTTGATTGTCCTTGATCTTCTTACACCCCTGGCTTTTGCTTGCTGTTGGCATTGGCCTGTTTCCTCAGCAAGCTATTGGAAAATCATGACCTTCTTGTAGCTCCATCCCAGACCCTCTTGGACTTTCTTCCCCCAACTGCACCCTGATGAACTCCTTGGTCTCTTCGCTCCCCCCATGGGCTGTTCGCTGGCATTCTAGCTCGCCTTTTAATAAATAAAGGCTTTCCAGATCCAATTGGTGTGCCTAGCAAATACTGGTGGAAAGTTACTCCTTTTAAATTAGCAATGCTTCCAGGGATGTTTCCAAGCCACCAAGAAAACCAAAAACTGTGCCAAGATTTGAAAGTAGCAGGTGGTCGGATCTGGATTGTAATGCATCTGGGGCATCTGCATACATTGCATTCTGGAATGAGATGCCTGGAGAGGAGTGGGGCTGTAGCTGTTTCACTTCATGGTGTCCCCATTGCGGTAGACACCTTTTCCATGCCAACTTGAGCCTTGCAGGCAGTTTTTCAAAGCAGAAACGACACTGTCTGGGAAACCTCAGCCCCTTTTTCTGCAAGGGCAGTCCCTGCACCTGCCAGCCCCACTTCTACTGGAGTTAGACTCGATGATGCCTAGTACCCCACCACCAGCCGGGTTGCCTGGAATGTACAGTTGCAGCTATGTAATGTAATGACCTCCACTCTAAATTCCCACCTTCCTTTCCCATCAGATACCCAAAGAACAGTGATGAGACAGATTTAATAAATTAATTGCAGGAACGTTTTATTATCAAAAGGGGCCTTGTGGTGAAGGCCCCTTATTGAAACCATGATGTTTGGGAAGTCGTTACTGGAGCCAGCTCAATTATGTTTTTTAAAAGAAAAAGAGGTTAATTTTAATGTCTGTTCTGATGATGCTATAGCAATTGTTCCTCAGCCAGCACACAGATGTTTGTAGCCCATGTTATGCTCGCCGTGCAAGAGTGATTTGTTCATGTCATGCTGCTTTTCACCTTCATGAGCCTAACCCGTTGCCTGCCATGTGGGCAGGTAAAAGCAAACATTTCCTGGTAGTGTTTGCCATGGGTTGCAGACCTCTCCATGTGGGAGGAGAGGAAGGAGCAAGAAATAGTGTTTAAAACTTGGTGTTGGGTATATCTATCCAGAAAACCAGATACTGCAAACAACCATAGCAACCAGAAGCTGTTAAAGGAAGCCTTCAACCTCCCATTGCAGATTTCCATGTTTCTGTGGTGCCTTGATTGATCATGGACCAGAAACGGACTGTTGTGCTTATCGAGATGTAACAGCAGCTACATGTCAGCAGAAGACAAGTATTTGTGGTCCCCAGGTTCTCCATGTGTCAAATGGACATCTTTGCAGTAGCAGGATGCATGTTTCCACACAGACACAACAGAAGGCATGTGCTAAAGCCAGTAGAAATGGCTAATGCTAGGGCCCACCAATTGCAAAACAAGTGAGAAGCTACTACAGCAGCACGGTGTTAAATAAATAACTTGGATTAAGGACAAGTTTGATGTTTCTTTTCTGTGAACTTTGCTCAGTGCAGTAGTAGCAAACGGTCACAATCTAGACACAGTAAAAATGAGTAAACTTGCTAGTTAAAGGGTGAGTAAAAAAATCTGTAAATAAATCTCTACAAAGTGCTCATCCGTGATCTGTTGATTATGCTTTTACCAATTTAGGTAAAATCGGTCTCACTTAGCATACAGCACAAGCTTTTTGTCACTACCTTAAAGGTTCTTCATGCCCTTGCTCCCCCATATTTTTCTGCACTACTTTTCTGCTACATTCTCACTCAGGAATTTCACTGCTCCTCTGCCACCACCCTCACCTGCACCAAGTCTTCAGTTGCCTGAAACGTCCTTGCCCCATCTTCCATGCCTGACCCCTATGCCTAGATCTTCCTTTGTGAACACATTTGTTCTGCTCCCTCCCTTTCAACTGTCAAATACCTCTTGAAAACTTACCTCTTCTGTCAGGCTTTCCCTAGCTCTTCACCTCCATAGATTGCTCCTTCTGCTGCCTTCCACTCATGGTACGCCTCTCTTCTGTAACCAAGCCAAGAGCTTCTTAGCTTTGTGAATGTGTCCCTGTCTCTATGGGTGAAAACACAAGTGACAGCAGCAGAGTGCCGTGTCACAAACCGCTCTGGACTTGGAACCTGCTGGTGACCCGGTCAGGATTAGATCTGTCCGTGGAACAACAGTTCACATGGCTTGGGGGCGGGGGGGCTGCCCTGCCTCTGCACTGTGCCCAGTGGCCTGTCCACCCCCTCATGAAAGGCAGCCATGGTGGCCACTCCGGGCCGGGAACAGAGGGCTGCTATGTTTGTTAGCCTGCTTTGGCATAGGTGGGCGTGCCTTTTTCTGGGTGTGCTAGCCTGGGCTAGCTGCCAACATGCCTGGGAGAACTCAGGCAAACATCTGGATTGCCCACAAAAAACATGATGGTGGCCCGTGGGTCCAAGTGGGCCACTGTCACGTATAACAGCCTATGTTCCTCTCGTCTAGATTGTAAGCTCTTCAGGGCAGGGATCTGTCTTTAATGATTATTCAGTTCTGGTGCATTGTTGGTGCTACTGAAATACTTAATAGGAATCCTAAGTATATGGAACTTTATAGTGTGCCATACATTCTTTTGCCATCTGGAAAAGTCAAGCTATGTCTGTTAATTTCATTAGTTTTCTATCTTTCTACTTCTCAAAGTAAATAAAATCTTTTCTCCCTTTTATGCCTTTTCAATTTTCTCTACAACTATAACTTTTATTTTAGTATTGCAGCTAACAGCGTCTCTGAATACACTATTGTAAAAACAAACTCCTTTCATCCGGTACAACTTTTCCATCTTTCAGCTTCGCTACCACGACATTTCCCGTTATGATGCCTCTGCCAACAAAAAGGCCGTTCATTTGTTTTCTTTAGATCTCCGAATTGAAATTGATTGCTATCATCCTTGATAAAGCCTTTGTAGTACTTTCTGTATTAACTTGCAGCACTAAGGTTTTCAGTTCATCTTGCTGTATAAATGACATGCTTTTTTTCCCCCCACCGAGGTGATTTTCCCAGTGATCAGGGCCTGAAATGTTTCCCATTCTGACATTTTGTTAAATTCCTCATTTGTCTATACCAAACTGAGGACTAGCTAACATTTATGTACCAAATTATCAAATGGTTTCACTCTACCCATCATTTGCTTTAACTTGTTCCCACATACTAGTCACCTAAATATTTCTCCGTCTCAGATAATTTAAAATCTTTTAAGTATTTTTGGGAAATGGTGAGGCTGGCTTATCAGCCATAAACAGAAGTTTTGTTGTGGAGATGATGGTAGCCGTGTACTTCTGTTCTTCACAGCATGCCATAAAAATAATTAATCCTAACTCCCTCCCCCAGACCCCTTGAAAAGGAAAGAAAGGGACAATAAAAGAAAAGAGCAAAAAAGCAAAATGATCAACATCAGAAAAGAGCCCAAACCCTCTCTTTTCTACTGAGTTGCATGCTTTGGGAACTGAGGGGGTCATAGATCATTATGGGCCCAATCCACAGTGTATACATGCGCTGAATGTATACTCCTGCCAAATGTCGGGCATGAATGCCCCCTGTGCGCACTGTACACAGTGCATGTATTCCATGAGCATAGTACATATGTACACTTGGATTGGCCCTATGTGTAGTCAGTAGATCCATGCAGCAGTTCTTCCTAAAATTACTTCTTCTTTCCATCATTAGTTATTCATAATTCATTATATAATTTATAATTCAAACTCTCCAACTTGACACATCAGCATTACAACACTACCTTAAACTCTGTCTTTTCAAATACATATTACAAGGTTATACATTTATGTAATTGATAAATTTCACTTGGTGGAAAAGACTGACTTTAAGGCAGTGTTGTAATGTTGACGCTGAGGTGTTGAGTAGGTGAGTTTGAATAAGAAGTAATTTTAGAAATAATTTATAGAAAGAACTGTAATTTTAAGTGTAAATGTAAGTAGTAATTGGAAGAGTAATTAAGTATTTATTGGATCCATGTAGAGAAGTAATCGTAATTACAGCTATAAAGTGAACTAATGAATGGGAAAATAAATAGTTACTGGAATAAAGGAGGGAATGAAGTATAATTAATTTCCATGCTTTTTGGAGTGGACGTTTTAGTATAATGGATGTGAAATAATGGTGTTTGGGGGGGGGGGGATGTTGGGTGGTTGTGGTTTTTTTTGGGGGGGAGGTAAGTTTTGTTTATAAGTGAACTCCTAAAACTGAACTCCTTATCTTCCCCCACCCCCTCATCCTTCTTCTCCCTCTTCCCTGTCGATCCTCATCGATGGGGTCACCATCCCTTCCCATCCCCCAAGCCCGTAGCTTAGGCTTTATCTTTGACTCACCCCTTTCTTTTAAACCCTACATCGACTCTCTTGCCAAATCCTGTCGCTTCTCCCTCCATAACATTGCTAAGATTCACCCTTTTCTCTCTGTCTCCTCTGCCAAAACCCTTGTTCATGCCCTGGTCATCTCGCCTCGATTACTGTAACCTCCTTCTCACTGGCCTCCTCCACTCTCCCCTTTCTCCCCTTTTCTCCATCCAAAACTCTGCTGCCAGGCTCATCCACCTCGCCCATCCCTTCGACCACGTGCAGCCCCTCCTCTCCTCTCTTCACTGGCTCCCCCTTCCTGAATGAATCCTGCACAAGCTCCTACTCTTCACCTATAAAGCTCTTCACAACTTTGCTCCCTCCTACTTCTCTGCGCTAATTTCTCTTCGTACTCCAGTCCATGAACTCTGCTCCTCCTCTGTCCCCCTTCTCGCCCTCCCACACCTCCCCCGCTCCCCTAACCGCCTTTGTCCCTTTTCCCTAGCTGCCCCCCACGCCTGGAACTCCCTTCCTGCCCATATCCTCCTCACCCCCTTCCTTCGTACCTTCAAATCCCTTCTCAAGACCCGCCTCTTCTGCTCTGCCCTCCCCAACTTCTTGCTCCCCTCACCTATCTCCTGCTGATACCCTCCATCCAGTACAATCTGTTACCTGAGGTCTGTGTACTCGTATCCTCACCACATGGACCAACCAGCCATCACTCTAGATGTAACCAAGCCAAGCACGTGCACCTGGGACCTCGCATCCTCGTGAATTTTACAATCCTTGTCTCTCCCTCTGTTCCCCTTCCTTTGTCTCCACACCTTCCCTCTGTATATAGTTTTTATATATTTCTTCCTAATATTTTATATATTCATAATCTTAACTTGGCTTAACAAAGATTCTTAAATTTCTTTCAAAAAAATAATAATTATCAACTTACTTGAGGACCAACAAAACCTCATGGATAAGGTGATGGACTTGGGCATGGGAGACCAGAGTTCTAAACCTGACTGATTCTTTTTACATGGGCTTGGCTGGGGTGTGTGTGTGTGTGTGTGCTGCACGGAGCACCCATGCACGACCGGTGAGAGGCGGGGGGCAGCTAATGGGCCAGGAAGGGGGGGGTGTGCCTACCACGCATGGTTTGGCCTGCCCTCGCATGGCGCATCCTGGATCTTTTTGTGGGGACATGAGTGGGTGGTGCGTGGGTCACAGGAGTGCCCCATCTCCCCCACCGCCTTCAGACGAGCGTCTGGATGCGTGGGGGATGGGTGGAGGTGCGTGGGCCTGTCTCGTATGAAAACTGTTCGTCACAAACAGTTTTCATACAGTTTGTTAGGTGGTCTTGGTCCAGACGCTATCTCTCAGCCTTGGTTCCTCTTCTGTAAAATGGAAAAATAATGACCTACCTCAGAGATTGTAAAGCATTTTGACTACTGACAGGACAGTCCACCATTAAAGTCAATGGGAACTTTGCCATTGGCATCAGTGGCAGAGTGTATACATTATAATAAGGATGATGATATTCTTTGTGACACTATTTACAATTGTTTTAGACTATGGAATGAATGAAGAGCTGTATGGGTGAATTTTAATTTGTATTAAAACTCCAGGATAGAAAGTGCTAGATTTTAGCAGGTCTTGGAACCTTCAGTTGGTATCCTAATGCTCTCAGTTTTTCTTTCAAACAGGTGCTTAGAAGCCTTGCCCAATGTGGCCGGAGAGCAGAATCAACTAAAGCTGCTGAAGCCTCGCATACAGGGAAACCTGGCCGTGGCGTTTGCTTTGGTAACCACTGCCTAGTAGATTATATCAAAGTTTAGAATGCCTGAAAACTACTTAGTTGCTCAGATTTTCCTGATTATAGCAGTGCAAAGGTTATTCTAAAGACTAGATTGAGAGAGCCTTCTCATTTTAAGACCTGTTTTTATTAACTTATTTATAGATTTATTTTAAAACAAACATAAAAACCCTCTAGTTTTTGAGAGCCAACATTTCTTTTTGGGGGAGATGAGGGGCAGGAGTTTCCATGGGGGAGGGCAGATGACAAAAACCTTGGGGCTCCTCCCCATAGGCTAGGCTGTGTTGGGTGAAGGTGTGGGGGTTGCCTCCCCCCCCCCCCCCCCCNCTCTCAGAGCAGCGCAGCCAGATTATGTCATCTGGCTGTGTCACCCTGAGAGGTCACATGGGACAGACGAGGAAGCGGCCACGTGGGACAGAAGGAGCTGCTGCTGCTGCTGGGTGAGTTGATTTGTCAGGGTGGGAGGGGAAGCAAGCCCTGGCAGCCCTCCCCCCCCCTCCAACGCAGCCTGGCCTACAGAGCCCCAACTCTGCATTTGCCAGACTGGAGGGGGGGAAGGGGGAGGCAAGCCCTAGCAGCCCCTTGCACCCATTGGAGCCTGGCCCAGTGCAGTGAGGGTGGGGGTGGAGAACAGGGACCTGCAAAATTGGTCTCTGAGCCTCCCAGACTCCCGCAGAATTTTTTTTAAAAATCCACAAGAGAATCGGGGCCCTGCACATAAGGGACTTCATCATATGCTTTCTGAAAATCCAGATACGCTATGTCAACCAAACATGCTTGTTGACCTCCTCAAAAATGTCCAAGACATTGGTGAGGCATGACTTCCCTTGGCTAAAACCATGTTGGGTCTTCCCCATTATGTCATGTTTGTCAGTATACTCTATAAATTTATTGAGAATTTAGTGTTCTCTGAGTAATTACAGGAATAGTGGAGGTTTGAGTCTGTCTTTTGGATCTGTAGCTTCTTAAAATGACATAAAAATGTATATAAAACCTTTTAAAATACCTCCTGTAGCTCAGGGGGAACACATGGTTCAATACCACTACTATGTATTACTAGTTAACCATCTTAACTTTTCTGCTTGCCACCTTTCCAGTAGAACGTCAAAGTTAGAAACTGTAACAGGATCAAATAAATAAAATAAAATAGAAGTGTGTTGTAAAATGGATACATTATTGTAACTGAAAAGTTTCTACTGAAGAAACAGTCACTAGCTGTTTAAAGAATAAGAGATTCAGAGTTTAGAAAATATTTGGAGGGAAATCTTGATCCACTGGCATTAGTAGAACGTGTCCTTAAACCATGGCATCACTGAAGGTATTCCCGATTTCTCTGCATTTATAAGATTGTAAGCAGAATGGAGCTTGCAAAGCACTTAGCAGGCTGGCATAATGAAGGAAAGAACTGTCTAGCATATCTGCATCCTTCATCTGTAATGAAGGAAAGAACTTCATTAGACTGGCCCTAATGCAGTAAAGAACTGTCTAGGACACATGTATCTTACGGTTGCTAATAGGCAAGGTCACCTGTCCTATGAAACACCTTGCAGTTCCATGCAGCACAAATCCTCCAAGCCTTTTTTTGTCTTATTCCTTTGCCCACTCAAATAATCACGGTATGTTTGTGGAGTGTTTATTTTGGTATTTCATTTATCTTCTTGCAGCTTGTTCAGTGTGGCTGCTTCCTTGTTTGGGCAGCTGCAATCATATTATGCTTGCCCTGCATTCTCTACATTGGCTGCCTGTAGAGTGGTGGATTGAATGTAAGATTACACTGCTGATTTTCAGGACCCAGAACAGCATAGGTCCTAGCTATATTTGAGGCCTGCCCTGGGAACCTCACCCGGCTGGCTATCTGCGCTCAGAAACAACCTGCTGTTGGGGGATCCCGCCATCATGTTTTGAGTCACCAGGCAATAGGGCCTTTGCTGTGGTGGGTCTTCCAGTAAAGAAGTCTCTCTCTTCTTTACTTCCCCTTTTTATAAAGTATTTTAAATGGATTTTAGTTTGTTTTGTTGTATGGTTTTGTGAAGCGCTCCCAAGTGTCATTTGTCAGGGGGTTGTATAGAGGGGTGTGGACTTTAAATTTGTAGCAAACAGTCCCAACAAGTAGTTACGTGCATTGTAGAAATTTGGGGGTCAAGGAAGCAGGTGGGTTTGACCTCTGATTAGCTGAAACCTGGGCTGCTTAGTACATGGGAAAATGTGGCAAGTGGTGGTAGTTTGACATTCAGAGGGCAACTCAGTCTTTTGCCTTTGGAGAAAAGACATATTCTTGTGCCCCCCCCCCCCTTTTTTTTCAATAGAACCTGATCAAGACTTCTAACATGGCAAATATTATAGCATTTGTGACAAAAATGCTTTATTTTCTAGAGCTCACTGAAGAACAGAGAGAATTTCAAGCTACTGCGCGTAAATTTGCTAGAGAGGAAATTATTCCTGTTGCTGCAGAGTATGACAGGACTGGAGAGGTAGGCATGTTGAATTCTGGGAAACTAAAAATAGGTGGTATCGTATTTCCCAGATCTGTAGAGGTTGAGTTGAGGAAGCAGGATGTAAGTGTCTCTTCCCTTCTTTTTTAGTATCCTCTTCCCCTCATAAAAAGGGCTTGGGAACTTGGTCTGATAAATTCACATATACCAGAAAGTTGTGGTGAGTATCTTTTTAATTACTGTAACTGTATAGCAAAATGTTAGTTAGTTAATTTACGACTTTTGCCAAAATGATATAACTAAACAAACTATTTTGAATTTGAAGAGAGAGTTGAATGTCTTGAAGAGTAAGTGTGCTATCTTGTTGCCTGCAAGATGAAAACAACTTTTGTGCATTAAGACGTGAGACACTGATGCAAAGTGTGGTGTTAAGCAACACTTATTTACTGGATCTACTGAATTTATCTAAAACAAGGTATTGTGCTGTACTGCTGTGTAGAGGAAAGTAAACCGTTAAGTAGCATCAATCTAACTGGTATGTTTTGGATGTCAATATAGATATGACATAGTAATTAAGTATGCTCCATATTGAACAAAAAACCTGCAGGCCTTATTTAAGTTTCTTTAAACTGAAGTAAAAAAGATTAATTATCCAAAAAGAATGTAAAAGACCTAGCAACATTGGGTCAGAATTTCTGTTACCGTGGAGACCTCTTTGGTGCAGAGGAAGCAATAACAGGAAGCTGATTATAATGACCTGGTTCTCTTTGTTCCTTGACATAGTGTACAGCAGCCTAAGGGCCATCTGAAACTAGAACAGTAAGATGTTGAGCATATCCTGGTAAATCCTTTAGTGTAAGGGTGGGTGAAGGTGCCAATTTTGCATTGCTTTGCATTTAGACATTTGCACATTTTGAAATATTTCTTCAGGTGTATATAAAAATGTATTGCATACTCAGCTATGAATTTCTCGTTGAATGATATTTTTAACCATAGGTGGCCTTGGCCTTTGCAGTTTCGATGCTTGCCTAATTACAGAGGAATTAGCGTATGGATGTACAGGGGTTCAAACTGCTATTGAAGCAAATTCCCTGGGAGTAAGGTTCTTCTTTTCCATTTTAAAAAAAAACCTGTTGTAACATTTAGACTACAGTCTACTGAATGACATTCTACATTTTAAAAAAAAATACTTTCCCCCCCCTCTTCTAGCAAATGCCAGTCATTATTGCAGGAAATGAGCAACAGCAGAAAAAATATTTGGGGAGAATGACTGAGGAACCAATGATGTGTGTAAGTTGTTTAGCTGTTGCTTTATAGATTGCTCACTAATGCATCTTCTAATACTGCTTTACCTTTCAGGATCTTCCTTCACTCCTAGTAACTAAGCTAAGCCTATGCACTGGCAGCTTCTTATCTTCATGAATGTATCCGTGTCTCTCCCTAGTCTTCCCTCCCTCTGTTCATCCTAGCTCGTAAGACCCTTGCGGCAGGGAACAATGGCTCAGTGCCAGGCACATTGCAGGCACTATATAGAATGTTCATAATAGTAATGTTCATGAACTTTAATTGTATTTTGGCTACTTCAGAAGAAAACTTGGTCCTACTGTTCATGAAGGGTTGGTTAAACTGATTAAATATTACAGAGGTATAGTAGGTGCTATTCTATAAGAAAATCAATAGAAGGGGATAGCGATGATATAAGCAGCTTTTGACCTGTAGAATTGTATTAATTTCCAGTTGTTAGTCCTCTGTTACAAACATAACTCTTAATATAATGAGACAAAAACCTTACATGGGTATGTCTGCAATCTGTCAATGCAAAGTATTTTAAGACCAGGGATAGTAAATTCTATTCTATTGCTATCTTTCTTTGACTGGTGGAAAATAGCCAACCAGAGTTATCGCATCTAAGGCCACTTTTAGACATGTGCAGCACACATGTGGCGTGTAAAAATCCCACAGCCCACGGGTGGGGTTTAGACGTGACATTTTGTGGTTAAAGCCGGTCAAACATTCTTTTAAAACCGGGAACTGAGGTATTTAGTTCACAGTATTAAAAGAATGCGTGGCCGGCTTTAACACGCAAAATGTCGCATCTAAACCTCGCCCGTGGAATTTTTGCATGCCGTGGGATTTCACGCTGCGTATGCGCCATGCTCGTCTAAAAGCAGCCTAAGAGCTAAGTCACAGTTCTTAAAAAAAAATTCTGTCAATAGTTGGAGAGGCAACTATTTGAAGTACTAAAAGTCCAATTGTAACATCTTGAATATAACTGCAAGAACTGAAAGTGTGGCCCGGTAAAAGACTATAAGTAATAGGCCAAAACCGGAATATTACCAGCATTCCTTTGGAATGTTATCTTCAGTTTTAAAGCATTTTGTGTGCTCAGATGTGAAAACTGAGGTACAGAGTGATTAAGAGACCTGTTCAAATGTTCCATGGAGAGTCATGTCAGGGTTGTAAATGTCTTTTCTGTTAGTGAGTTCTTATTAGTGTACTAAACCCAATAAATACTCTTTTAATCCTGATTTATTTTATTTTATTGTTTTTGCTAAGTTTTTAGTCCACCCAAGGACTGCATCTGTGAGTAACTCTTCTCTATTTTGCCCCCAAGTGCAGCAAATAATTTTGATTATGTTCCTAATTCAGTAATGTAACTTCATCATTGGTGCCTCACTTACCTGTAGTACATATACTTTGTGTCTTCATGCATTTTTACTTATTTATTTATTTAAAATTTATATCCCGCCTCTCCTGCCCACAGGGCAGCCCGGGGCGGCAAACAGCATTCAGTAAAACAGTTAAAATTTTAAAACAATTTAAAAATACAATATGTGGGGAAACCCCCCCCTACCCCTCGCCAAAAGCCTGACGGAACAGCCAGGTGTTACATATATGCTGAAACAGCAGGAGAGTGGGAGCCAGCCGAGCCTCCTCCGGGAGCGAATTCCACAGCACAGGGGCAGCCACTGAAAAAGATCTAATATCGGTGGCCACCCACCTCGCCCAGGGAACCTCTAAAAAGGCTCCCACGGACGATCTCAAGGGTCGCACGGGCACATGGGGAGTGAGGCGGTCCCGCAGATAAGCAGGGCCCAGGCCATGAAGGGCTTTAAAGGTTAAAACCAGCACCTTGAACCTGGCCCGGTGCTTTATAGGCAGCCAGTGCAGAGCCCGGAGCACTGGTGTCATGTGCTCCCTGCATTCACTTCTGCCGCTGTGCTTTAGACCGGGAGCAGTTGACCCTTCTAGTCTTGTTAGATCTGTCAGCTGCTTTTGATACCGTTGATCATGAGCTGTTGGTGACTCGGCTGTGGGATCGTGCCGGGGTGGGTGGGACCATTCTTGAATGGTTCCGCTCGTTCTTGGCTGGTAGGACTCACCGTGTGGTCTTGGGTGCTGTACATCTGCTCCCTGGGATCTCGCATGTGGGGTCCCGCAGGGTTCTATTCTGCCCCCCCTCCTGTTCAACGTGTATATGCAGCCTTTGGGCGAAGTCGTGAGAGGGTTTGGTGTGTGTTGTCATCGATATGCTGACAACACTCAGCTGTACCTCTCGTTTTCAGCAGACTCAGGCCCCACAGTCTCGTTGCTTACCCGATGTCTGACAGCTGTGGGGGACTGGATGAGGGCGAGCCGCCTGAAGTTGAATCCTGACAAGACGGAGGTGATGCTGGTGGGGAGGGCCGAGGGAGTGGAGCCCGGTGAGCCCCATCCTGGTTCCTCAAGTTCGTAGTCTGGGGGTGCTCCTCGATTCTCAGCTCCGCCTGGATGTCCAGGTGGCAGCAGTGGCGAGGAGTACATTTGCCAAATTACATCTGGTGCAACGGTTACAGCCTTATGTCTCTGACTGCGACCTTGCCACCACCATCCATGCCTTCATCTCCTCGAGGCTTGATTACTGTAACGCACTCTACGTGGGGCTACTCAAGGTGACAGTCGGAGGCTGCAGCTAGTGCATAATCCTGATGGGTTCGGGCCGCCAAGAGCACACAACACTGGTGCTCCATTCTCTGTGCTGGTTGCCGGTTGCCTACTGAACCCGATTCAAGGTGCTGACCTTTAAAGCCCTACACGGCCTGGGCCCCACCTACCTGCAGGACCGCCTCACTCTCCGGGTTCTGGAACGACCGTTGCGGTCAGCCGGGGGCACCCTTCTGGAGGTCCCCCGTGTTCGGCAGGGGGCCACACTGGTGAAGGCATTTTCAGTCACTGCACCTCGGTTATGGAACTCCCTCCAGGCAGAGGGTTGTTTGGCCCAGGGGGGCCTTCCCTCCTTCAGGCATCAATGTAAGACTTGGCTGTTCCGCCAGGTGTTTGGTGAGAGAGACGGGTAGGGGGAGGGATGGGATAGGGTTGGGGGGGGGGGGGATTGATGGTTTTATTGTTCGTTTTAAGTTATATGTATATTTTATGCTTTTATATTGTACGCCGCCCCGAGCTGTCTTTGGCAGGAGGGACGGGATAAGATTTTTTTAAAAATAATAATAATTCAGAGGTGTGGTGATCTGTTACGTATATATTGAGAAGCGTCTACTATTGAGATTTTTTTTGCAATAGAATGAAAAAGGGGAAACTAAAATTTATACCTGGAAAACCCCATTTCCTTGACTCTGAATATTCTTGAAAATTACTTGAATTTTTAAATCAAATTCTCAATAAAGGACTTCACCAGGTCCTTCTTAAACAAAGATGCTGAAAACAAATACTGGATGCTAAAAGAAAAGACAATATGTCAGTTGGGTAAGTGATTCACTCCTGATTCCATGTGCAGTAGGAACCTTCGTTATAGCACAAAAAGTTAGGAAGAACCATTTGAAACTAAGTAAGTAGGTACTAAGCCCTGTTTTCTCTTGCTGTATACATGGAACATTTACATTTTCCTTCCTTTTTAAAAAGAAAACTTGATCAGTCTATAGCTTTTATATTGTTATTTGTGTTTATATATAAATTTCTAGTTTATGCAGTGGTTTTGTTTTTATCCTTTGTGTATGCTGGGGGTGGACAAGTTTCCCAATTCTCATTTCATATGGCCAGGAGCCACCATCGAATGTCACTCTTGCTCTCGTGCATGTGCACATATTTATTTATTTATTTATTTATTTACTTAGTAAATAATCTCACAATCTCTCATTGAAACATAAAATACAATATAAATATAAAGTTCAGCATTAAACAGAAAACACAGTGATGGAACTAAAAAAATCCCCTCCCACCCATCACCCTCACCAAAAGCCTGGCAGAACAGCCAGGTCTTACATGGTCTTCGAAAGGAAGGTCCAGGGCCAAACAAACCTTTACTGGGAGGGAGTTCCACAGCCGTGGTGCGGCCACCAAGAACGCCCTCCCCATCGTCACCACTCGAGAAACGTAGGGCCCAGGCTGTGTAGGGCTTCATAGGTCAAAACCAACACCTTGAATTGGGCCCAGAAGGGTATAGGCAGCCAGTGCAAAGAATGGAGCACCAGTGTAATATGCTCACGATGCCTGCCGCATTCTGCACCAGCTGCACCCTCCAAACTGTGTCTGTCATATTCTCTCGCACAGTCACACAGAGTTGCACATTCCTAGAGTCTCCCCAAACCACTTGCACATACACACTCGTTACCTTGGGGATGCTGCCTTTGCCTGTCCCTACCTCAGCCCACTTCTCGCCTGCTGCTCATCTCTCCCACTACCGTACATCTGCCAACACTGCTCACCTCTCCTGCCTTCCCCTCCCGCAAGAACAGGCTGGCCAGTGTTGGGAGCTCACCTCACCTGCCTCCTCTGTGAACCAGTAGGGGGCTCTCTAGCACTGCCACCCTAGCGGGCTCTCTAGCGCTGCTGCTGTGAGCACCCAGTGCTGGGCAACCCCTGCTTGGCATGCAAGGAGGCAGGAGAGGCCACTGCTAGGCTATGGATGGGGAATCTTTTCCCTCCCACAGGCCCCTTTAAAAATGAGTACAAGCTCCAAGGGCCACATAGAAGTTGAGGGTGGGGGTGCACTCAAGAAAAGGAGGGTCCAGATTAGGGCTGAAACTCTTATCTCGAGTTTTTCTGTTATCATCGAGAATGACTGTTCTCAACTCATGTTAAGCAAGAAAGATAATCAAGAAAAATACCGATGCTCAACATTTCTTGGGCAAGAAATTTCTTGAAATACCGTTTACCGAATTTACCATTTACCGTATACTGTTTTACTATGCACCGCTTACCGTGTACTGTGTTCATCCAGGTAATGCCCATGCGCAAAGTGGCATTTTGCACATGCTCATTACCGAGACGAAGACGGTACACTGTCAGTCGGTATACTTTAAAAGGTAAATTGAGGTTAACGGTAAATTGCAGTAAACGGTATTTCGAAAACAATTTCTTGACTGACATCTTGGTCTGTTATTGAGAATGGTCATCAAGATTTCGGTACATTCTCAATACTTGTGATATTTTTGCGAGGAAAAAAATTGCTTGTTTCAGCTCTAGCCCAGATCACAGATTTGTGCAATGGATCTGTCCCCTATCCTCGTGTGCATTCTCTCATCTCTGCTCCCTTACCCTGAGCTCAGTTTTTTAGCAGCTGGAGATAGGAAGTGGATCCAGGGGCCAGATCCAGGTACCAGAAAGGGGTCACATAAAAACTTTCCGTGGGCTGCATTTGGCCCCCAGGCCTCAGGTTCCTAATCCCTGCGCTAGGCAGCACATGCGAAGGAAGTGGAACTCGGGGAGCCACATGGACACCCTGACTCTGTTCCAAGAAGCACAGTTGAAGTGCGCAAGAGCAGCATGCAGCTCCTGAGCTGTCATTTGGCTACCTCGGGTACATGCTTTTATTTGTGATACGTGTTTGGCAGTTAGCTGTAAATAAAAAACAAAAATGTTAGAAAGCATCTAGAGAGACTGTGTATATGAATGTTTGTTTGCCTGTATTGTGTGTGTATATGTACTATGACCATGCAAAAATTCGGTTTAATACGTTGCATAGATAGAGACAGGCTAACAGTTGGAGCAAGCATAACAACCAGAGCTTCTGACAAGGCATGAGAACGCTGCTTTAGTCAGTACTCTTTTTGAAACTGTGGTGCTTTCTTAGCACAGTCGGTCGCTTTCTCTCTGGTTTTTGTTGTTGTTGTGCCACTTCTCCAAATTGTAATAGTTAAAATTAACGGTTTAGCATGTGTTGTTAAATGAAATTACTCTTGTTCATTTTTTTTAATTTTAGGCCTACTGTGTAACAGAACCTGGAGCAGGCTCTGATGTAGCTGGTATAAAAACAAAAGCTGAGAGGAAAGGAGATGAATATATAATTAATGGTCAAAAGATGTGGATCACAAACGGCGGCAAAGCTAACTGGTATATTAACTGTTAACCAGCTTTACTTTGTACTTTTTCCCATTCCTCCCTTTATACACAGATATTATATTAAACTTGGAAAGGAATAGGCTTTCTGCACGTATACATTTAAAAAAATTGAATTTTCTGTAGGCTAAACTAGATACTCCATTCTGTTTAATGATCATCTTGTAAATCTTAATCTGCATTATACTGTATTTCAACCTTCAGTCAGTGTCACTGTAAAACATTATTGCACCTGATAACACATACATCAGTGCCCCACAAGATCCATTAAGGAGACAAACCAGTAACAACAAAACTTTAGAAAGCCACCCTTAACTTTAACCTTGTTTGGCAGCAGTAATATTTAATTCTGCTTATTCTTGAAAAGAGGAAAGATGGCTGTACTTTTCTTCTACAGGGACCACAAGTGCTTGTCCTGCCAATCCATTATTCCATAAAAGCCACTCCTTTGAGCTAGTTCTTTCAGCTACTAACCTTATAAGATGGCTAAAAAGCACTAGAACAATGTTCCACTTTCTAGAAATCCAGATTTTACTTCAGAAATTGAGAAACTTTTTTTAAAAATACATAATTTCTAATCTTATCCTATGTGCTAATATACAATTTGTCTAAAAGAGAGCTTTGTGTAATAATTCAAATGGAAAGTAATAGTCACATATGTTCTCATCCTGGTATGCCCGACAGTCCTTCCTTTGGGGTCGTTCCCCTACTTCACCAGCAGGAGGCAGAAAATATCTTTCTGGAGCATGTGCATAGGGATGATCCCCCTAGCCTCTCCAGTTTTGTTTCCGCCTCCGGACCAAGCAGGAGCAGATTGTACTAGCTCCCCCGAGAGGCGCATCCCTAGCAGGGCAGCAATTCCCCTCAGCAGAGAGTCACAAAAGCAACAGCCCAATCATAGGACAAACTGCATCTACTGGTAGGCCAGCCCCTGCGCAGCAGTGCTCAGCCGCTTACGGGCCCGATGGAGCAAGGAGTGTGCTGCAAGTGCCGGAGGCCACTAAACCGACCCGCTCCACCCCCCCTGCCCTCCATCCAACTGAGCTCGGACCTGTGCGGCGGCCTGGGTCTTACAGCTCCAACGCCAGGTCGATGAGACTCCCCCGCCCCAACCCCAGTGCTGTGGCCTGGGACGAGAGGACATGTAATGGCGCCAAGTAAGTCACGTGCTACCCCAGCCGATCTGGGCAGGGATCAGCCTCAGGAACAACCCAGGGACCAGCCTAGGGGACAACCCAGGGACAGGGAGCAACCCAAGGCACAAGTCAGGGAGCAGTTCAGCGAACAGGAGGAGGCAACTGAGGAGTGAGCCTAAGCCGCTCCTCAAGTCAATCTCCATGGCCTAAGGAAGGTCATAGCTCAGGGAGGACAATATTCTCCCTATCTGTACGAGGAAGGCAGGGGGCGCCCAAGAGCTAAAAGGAGGTTATCTCCCTCTGCTTCTAAGAGCTCTACTAAAAAAGCAGCAGGAAAAAAGGCAGGAAAAGGCAAGTAGCCAGTAAAATAAAGAGCTGCTTTGCTGCTAGACTCCCCAGAGGATCAATCCCAATCTGAGGTGGAGGATTCCTCAGACAGGGCAGTGGAGGAAGGGGCTGTGAGCGGCTGAGCTGCTATTTGCTCCAAAAAACCTCTAGCCAGGCCCAAACCCAGCAAGAGGCCCACTCTAATTAGAGACATCTCAGAAGAGGAAGAGTGGGCAGAGGAGGCTGAAGAAGACTCACACAGGGACTCTGAATCCTCAGTGGAGGAAGGATAGATTCCAGATGAGTGACCCTTCCAGCTTCCCACGGATCAGGAGAGGGAATTCCCTATACAATATAGGGATGAGCTAATGAAGCAAGTACTAAAAACTCTACAGCTAAAGGAAAAACTACAGGAGGAGGACTCCTCAGCCTCGGAGGAGGAATCTCCCAGGGCTCACATACCCCAGGTCCACGGAAATGACAAGGAGATTCCCCTAGACAGGGCATTCGAAAAATTAATAATTTTTGAATGGAAGCAGACCGGGAAGGTGTATAGGATGACTAAAACGCAGGAGGCATTATACACCTTCTCCAGGTGTAAGGATGGGTTATTCCACACACCTAAGTTAGATGCAGCAGCAGTCTCCCTGGCTAGACAGACTTTCTTCCCCACAGACAGAGACTGTTTCCCAAAAGATGCCACAGACAAGGGAAATGAGTCCGCCCTGAGAAGGTAATTTGAGGCATCAGCAACAGTGCTACACATGGCCACGGTCACCTCCTATGTAGCCCTCGCCCTCATTATTTAGTTCCAAGACATACAGGACCCCAACATCTGCATCAAGCATTCAAAGGTAATGACATCCCAAATTTTACTGGCCATTGCCTTTATGGCAGACTCCTCGACTGATACTTTTTCCTGGGCATCCGGAGCTGTGGCAGCTAGCGTAATGGCTAGACACTGTCTGTGGCTCAGATCCTGGCACGAGGACTCAGTAGCAAAAAACCTACTGATCTCGGGTCCCTATTTGGCACCTCTTTAGACAAGGTCCTAGCTGATGCCAATGACAAAGCCAAAAGACAGCACTTTGGGACACAAAAGGCTCCCACGGATGATCTCAAGGGTCTCACGGGCACATCGGGAGTGAGGCTGTCTTAATGCTGAAGACAATTTAAATCTTTCTTGCTTCTGTATCTCTGTACTAGGTATTTCTTATTGGCTAGATCTGATCCTGATCCCAAAGCCCCTGCAAGTAAAGCTTTTACTGGATTTATTGTGGAAACTAGCAGCCCTGGAATACAAATTGGAAGAAAGGTACAGTGTATTTATAAGCATATACTTGTTAATCTTCAGATATCTGGAGCTGACGTGTAACTGTTCGTGTTGAGGTGTTCCTCTATCATGCATGGATAAATGCTGTCAAATGCAAGTTTCAGAGGTTTCTCTGCATAGTCTGCTTCATGTTTGAGAGAGACTTCCTTGGAGCAGCAAGAAAAAATAATTTTTAAAAAATGATAAAAATGCAATTGTAAATCCACAAATTGTAAGATGTCAGTGGATTTTTGAGTTGGCCTAACTGAAACTACTGTTGACCATTTAAACTTGACTAGAATTCAGGTTGGTAATAACACTTTAACTCCAGCTATGCTAAATGATGTATCTTTTTAACCCCTCCCCCTCAAAAATCCCAGACTTTAGGGAAACAGACAAAAATATACATTATTGTTGATTATTTTTCAAGGTAAAGACATGCAAATTAGTATGATGGCACAAAAGGCATACCTAACTTCTTGAAAATTTGATTTAGTAACTCTGATTTTCTTTTCTAATAACCCACAGTTTAGAAAAATTGTCATGTCATGGTTTAGTTTTAATTATACCAGGTAAATTTTCTTTTTAGGAGATTAATATGGGCCAGCGGTGTTCGGATACGAGAGGTATTGTTTTTGAAGACGTCAGAGTGCCCAAAGAAAATGTATTAATTGGTGAAGGAGCTGGCTTTAAAATTGCTATGGGAGCTTTTGATAAAACCAGACCTCCGGTGAGTATCAAGATGGTTTTCTTTCAAAATCTTCTAAAAGAATTCTGTAGGCCAGAAGAATTCTGATTTTATTGTGTACTCAAACTACAGGTAGCAGCGGGTGCTGTTGGATTAGCACAAAGAGCACTGGATGAAGCTACCAAGTATGCCTTGGAGAGAAAGACCTTTGGAAAAGTAATTGCAGAGGTATGTGGTGCACAGATGTTCTAACACCATCTCACAACACGCGTATTCCAAGATGTCCTACTTTCCTGGGATCGCTTGATATCCTGAAGAGTGAACTATAGCATTCTTCTGCCCCATTTTACTTCTCAGTTGTACAGGCACATTTGAACTCTGTATAATCTACAAATGAGACCATCCCTCATCTAACCCTGGGAAGGATTAGGAAAGGGCAAAATTTTGTACTGAAGCCCAATGTCTTCTAAATAATTCAGTTCCTTTTACTTAATGTATAAAGAGCTTCAGAGAGTAAGATTTGACAGCAGCTTTTCTTTTGATGCATGTAAAACAAGACATGCAAGTTGTGAAGCTAGAGACAAAGTAGATTAGTAAACTTGGATATGGATAAAGGCTACATTGCAGTCGTAGTACAATCTTCTTACTTCATTAATGTAACTTTTAGCCACTATGCAAGGAACATGGGGCGCTGCCCATAACCTATTATAATAGAAGAGTTCTGTATATTAACATGATGACCATTTATATGTAAGAAATGCTAGGTTTCCGTTTGCATTCTGTAAAGACGCCTACGTAGGCAGTACTAACGTATCTTCTTTCAACAATCCAGCACCAAGTAGTGTCCTTCATGCTGGCTGAAATGGCAATGAAGGTGGAATTATCCCGACTAGCTTACCAGAGGGCAGCTTGGGAGGTTGATGAAGGACGCAGAAATACCTACTATGCATCCATTGCCAAGGCATTTGCTGGCGACATTGCAAACCAACTGGCTTCTGATGCAGTCCAGATTTTTGGAGGAAATGGATTTAATAGTGAATATCCTGTAGAAAAGCTAATGAGAGATGCCAAAATCTACCAGGTGAGTAACACAAAGACGTTTAAAAACAAACAACCCCCCACCCTTAATAATGTGTACACAAGACTATAAAGAAGGCTGAACTTCTAACAGAAAAGCCCTTTGTGCAGAGATGAGATTGGCAGTATGCCCAGCAGACCAAAAGACTCTGGATTATAACATTAAGTCTGAAGTTAATTACTTTGTGACCTCTTCTGTTAATGACTTTGTGGCCTATTTTTAACTTTAAAAATGTCTCCATGATCTAATGTTTGTCATGTTGGTCCCAAATGTAAGAAAGAGAAAATGAAGTAACTCAGGTGATACCTTCTTATTGGGCCAAAGTCTGTTGGTTCTAGTACTAGAACTAGGGGACCCTCCATGAAACTCATGGGTGACAAGTTTAAAACAAATAAAAGAAAACATTTTTTTCACTCGGCGTATAATTGGGTTGTGGAATCTACTGCCAGAAGCTGTGGTAAGGACCAGTACTATAGCGGAGTTTAAAAGAGATTTGGACAAGTTTCTGGAAGATAGGTCCATTAGCAGCTATTAGCCAGACAGGATCAGGGAACATGACGGGAGCTGGGGGAAAACAACAGGGAATGGATCCCCCATTGTGACCTGTTGGGTGCTTCTCCCAAGCCACCGTGATTGGCCACTGTCGGAGACAGGATGCTGGGCTTGATGGACCATTGGTCTGACCCAATATGGCACTTCTTATGTTCTTATGGTGAGTATATGCAAGCTTTTGGGGGCCATGCAGGACCCTTCCTCGGTCCAAATAAAAAGTTTGAACTACTTAGTCTAATAAGTCAGCAGAAGTTGTTCCAGTAAAAGATACCATCTGAACTATTTTATCTCCATCTTGATGATTTGTCACTTCTTAGTCTTTTAAGGGTTTAAAAAAATCTCATGGACATGCATTCTCTTCTGGTGTTCTAAGCTGATGCTTCATCCCGCTTGTACAGCATCTACTCTGACAGATGCTCCTTCCCCTTCATCCAGTATTGCTTAATGCAGAAGCCCAAAATAAAGGGCCCCAAGTTGAAGAGCTGTCTGCTTCCTGTGTCTCTTCACTTTAATTTTTTTAGTTTCCTGAAAAATTGTGCAGATTTGCTCAGCACCTCCCAACTTGGGACCCATTTTCCCGGTAGGCTGGGGAAGGTGGTAATCTTTGGCCAAGAAGGTAGATCCAGTCCCAACCGTTTTCCTTTCATTCCCCATTGCCACTCTCAAAGGCATAGAACCTGCTTATCTGTCATGGAAGTTGTTTAAAGTATTTTGAGCAAGGTTGGATAATATCCTAGCAGTGCCGCTCCGTTTACCTGCTTGTATCAGACTAGGCAGTTGTAGGGGAGAGGAATAGAAAAGGTATTTGGCAAAGTAGCTTCTTGGGTCTATGATGAGATTTACGTATTGTATTCCCTGAATCTAATGGTGATGATTATCACAACTTTAGCTCTAGAATTACTCTGAGGCCTGAGAATTGTGCTACTTGTAGTCTTAAAAACTGAATGGATATTCACCAAATGTGCATGTTTAACTATGTAAGCAGGATGCTTTTGGATTTATAACCTAATTTTAATTTATTATATTTATAAATATCGCTTTCCATTTGGTACCTTTTATAGGAATCTGTATGCAACACTTGATGTTTGAATGTGGCAAATTAATGTTTTGAAATGAATCAGGTTCTCAAAGCTCATTGAATAGAAAGTCTTAGATGGATACACAGTGAGGCAGATCGTTCTAGCACCTTGCACTTCCAGACAAAAGCATGAAACTTTCCACACACGCTCTCCACACCTGTTCTCTCTCTCTATGAGATCATTTTCTGAGGTAGGACCTAACTGTCCGCTATCTTGGTTTCAGGATGCTGTTCCTCAAGACTTGAAATTGTCAAAATTAAGTCTATAGCAGGCTCATTTCAAACAAAAACTGAGGATAGACTATTTTATGAAGCTTTGGCTAACTGTCCACCATCTTGATTTCAAGATGGCGCCCCTCCAAACTTGGAATAGTTGGGAGCACAGCGTGGACGGGGCCGCTTGCCCGCATGTTTGTTGTGCTCCTGGCCCTACCCAGGTCATGTGGCTGGCAGGATGGCTCTGGAGCTGCAGTCACATCAGATCACTGCCCTGACCTGAGCCATGTCAGCCAGGATTGCCCTGGGCAGCCCGGGAAGTCCCACCGGTCTCATGTCTGTTTTCACCCACTGTCTCCCTCTGCAGTACCTCCCTCGCCTCTTGTCTTTGATTTTATTTATGCATTTCATTCTGTCCTCAAATAGTATTCCCTGATGCCAGACTATTATTCATCTTTTCTACCTGTGTAGTAGGTCATTATTATTCCCTTTTTACAGATGGGGGAACCGAGGCTGTGAGAGTACATCTTGCCCAAGACCACCCAGTAATTTCATTGCTAAATGGGATTTGAACTCTAGTCTCCCAAATCCTAGACCAGGGGTGGGGAACCTCCAGCCCACGGGGCAATTTCATGCGGCCTGCCACCCTATCACCATGCTACATTGTTGTGCAGCCCACTCCTGCCTCTCTGTGGTTTGGGCGGACTTTTGCGGACCGCACAAACTTAAGCTTACCTCTCCCCCTCAGCAAACGTCCCTCCATGCCAGGTCCAGCCATTTCCTGAATCTGGCATGCTGGGAAATGTAGTTCCAGCACGGCAGATTAAAGAAATGCCTGAGGGACATTGCAAACAGCAACATCGGTGGCAGCTGCAACAGTGTGTATAAGTTTGTTTTACCTACATTGTGTGTGTGTGTGTGTGTGTGTGTGTGAGAGAGAGAATATTCTCTGTGTGTGTGTTTTGAATATTGTGTGTGAGTGTACTGTCTGTGTGTGTACTCATTGTTTTTTAATTGATTTAAATTGATTTTTAATTTTTTTAAAATTGATTTTGGCGTGTGGCCCCCGGCACATTCGGGGACCGACAATGCAGCCCCTGTCCTCAAAAAGGTTCCCCACCTCTGTCCTAGACCAACACCGTACATACTATGATGTATGCTCTGGGCCACGTGCTTCATCTTTTTGAAAACCTTTTTGTTTCCCACGTGTTCTTTAGTTCCATTTCTTTATTTGATTTCACTGCATAGTGCATGCATTCTTTAAAATTATTTAATAATGTATTAATGTATGTAATAATTAAATAAGTAGATTCATGGTTAATTAAATTAATTATAATAATTAAATTGATTAGATTATTAACATTCATCATTAATTATTTTAATTAATACAGTAAATCATTGATGTAATAATAATGAAAACATTTCCCCCTTTTTATGGTCTCGCCTTTTAATCCCAATTACAAATCTAAGCAACAGGGACCATGATCTAATTTAGAAAACCCTGTCCCCTCCTGCCTTAGCATATCCTCAAGAATGAAGTGTAAAAAATTCTTAGTAGCCTGAATTTAGTTCCTCCTGCTTTCAGATATGAGAGGTACTTTTTTGTAATCCCTCAGCAAGACCTGCAAACTCCTTGAATTTTGTAATTTTTTGTCTGGTCATAAGGGGTGCCTGAGAACCTTAAAAAACATTCCACAGGCTCTAGTAAATTACCTCTCTTGCTCAGCAATGTGAAACTTAGTGAATATCCCTATTATACAATTAGAGACACTGAAACACAGAGTTGGTAATCATCCAGGTTCCCAAATGAAATGGTTTGGAAGAGTTAGCTGTAATTCTCAACTTCAGCCCTGTGCTTTGGCTGTTTTTCCAGCATGCCACACCACTTACTAGTGTGCTGGGAAAGATAAGATCTTGGTAGTAGCACAACATGCATCCTGTAGTAATCTCTCTGTAAGTAAATTTTGCTTTATTGCCTGCACGCTGCCTAGAACAGAAAGGGGTTGTGGAGCAGAGTAACGGGAGAGAGAAAACACTGGGCCAGAAAGGAGATGACAATGTGAGAGGAGAAATTAAAATGCATACTTGGGCATGTAAAGTCATAGCACATTTTTTTTTTTTTTTAATGGACAGAAGCATAGCAAAAGATGAGAAAGTTGGGTGAAAGGAGATCATGAAAGGTTGGTTAAGGTAACATAAAGAGTCACAGATGGTTAGTAAGTACTGGGTGAAAACGGACGTGACAACAGCAAGGTGCCTCCCCGGGCTGACCCTCCAGGTCCCCCGATAAGCTGTTTCGGTGGGGCTGGGTGTGCGTGCTCCTCCAGCACCCCTCCCCCCAATCAGCTGTTCAGCAGGATCGGGGTGAGCATGCTCCACAGAGCCTGATCCTCTGCCCTCGCCTCGCGGTGGGGCTCTGTGGGCCCGTAACAGATGGGAGGGAGGCCATTCGCCTGGGTGTCTGGGCCTTTGCCTGGACTGTGTCTCCAACCGCCACTGCCCCAGGGTGGTAGTGGGTGAACACCTGCTGGCAACCTACCAGATGTGCAGCTGAGTCCTGGGCTAAGGTGGGCTCTCACGGGCTACTCTCACGTCTGTGTTCACCCAGTTTCCCCACTTCGTTTCTGACAAAAAATCAAATTTGCAAAGCCAATTACACGTTGTCCCTTTCTGTGTTTGATTTTGTTCGTTCTAGCCATCTATCCTTTACTCGCCATGGTCTGTCTGTCTCTCTCTTTTTTTTAATGCTTTTGATAAAATAAAATTATAGTATCGGAGAGAGAGAGAGATACACTTAGGTTTCAGGCAGGATTAACGTTTCTGATGTGCTTGTGTATCTTTAATATAGTACACAGAACTATACTTGAACTGACCTTGCTGTGTTTTAAAATGTTTTTAAAGTTATATAACACACTAACTTTATAATAATTCTTATTATAATTCTTCCTTTCAGATCTATGAAGGAACGGCTCAGATTCAAAGGCTCATCATAGCTCGTGAACACCTTGGCAGATTTAAGAGTTAAGGAAGATATCCATAAACTATTCTACATTGATGTTATCAAAATCCTTGGAAAACGAAAAGGGCTTTAACTTCTGGAATGCAATTTAAAAGAAATATAATTCTCCTCTTCTAACTTTTGTATTAAATACATTCTTACACACTATATTTTAATACTTTTTTTGATCTTCTAACCTACAGAACTTGCTATTAAGCGTTGTTTTGCCCCCGAAACATGATTGATTTTCTTTTTGTATGGTTTTTATCCCTGAAAAATAAGAATGGTTATTCACTAAAGTATTGTAAGTGTTGCAAGATTTCAGGAATCTACTCAGTATGTATGAAATCATTATGTATGATTTCAGTGGTTTCTCTAACTATGTAATGACCCAAATGTACTATCCTTGAAATCTATTGGGATTAAAATCATTCAATTGGAGCAGGTTTAGGCTCTTAAGGCTGCAGTTTTAAAACTATTCTCGAGTGGTGTTATTGATTTCAGTTGGTTACTGCAAAGTAAGTGGTTTCAGGATTGCAGCTTATTAAGGAGATAGTATTGAAACATTGTGTGGAAAATCTGTTGCTCCTTTATCAGCATGAAGTAATGATTTAGACTTTGCTAAATCATATCACATTAAATTAAAGTGTGCGTTGTCTTAGAGAACACCAGCATACTTGTTACTTCATCTTGATTGCAGATTGTCTATTTGTTTTAAGTACTTGCAGAGCAAAATCTGTGAGGCTTTTGTTTACAAGAACGTATGTGTATTGTGAATTTAGTTTAATTATTCTTCCCTCTTATTCATCAGAAGCCAATGTTTGTGAAACTTTGCAGAATCTATGCGAGGCTGTTTCTGACCAGCTGTGCCTCAAAGCTAACCACCATATTGTGTGTACATTGTAAAAAGAAACTCCTCCTCCTTTCTGCTCTTCCTGTAAAAAGACATCCATAAAAGTCAAATTTTTGGAAACCACCACTGTGAGTTAGCAATTGTAAAATTCAAGTATGTGACTTCCGTTTTGAACTTGTTTTGATTTTGTTTTGAGCTGCTTGTATCCAAAAACCATAGGGTTACACTGCCATGTACTGGATTATAGGAACCATATTAAATATAGATATTACCTCATGAAATTCAAGTATGATGGAAGATAGAAACAGTAAATCGCACAATTGCTGCATTGTTTTCACTGACTTATTTAATGTTTGAAAAGTTGTTTCTACCAGTCATAGTACTGAATTAAAATAATAAAACTATTCTCCTAAACCAGAGATCTAGATTACTTCACTTCTGCTTTTATACTAAGGTGTGAGTTCTTCATGATGATTTTAAAAAATGTACTGTCTGTTAGGGCAGCTTTTCAGTAATAAGATGTTGATCTGCATTTAATTCAGGTGTTCAGGTCAGGCCCAGGAATGCTTCAAAATGAGTGATTAGCTGGTCTTTGGGTGTTAACATGCAGGTTGGGAGCTCACTGGATCCCAGAGTATGGATTGAACTTCAGATGTCAAATATTAGGTACAAGTGCAATCCTTCTTCAGTTCTCTTTCTGGCTTGCTGCTTTGCTGTCCAGCCAATGTGCTCATGGCTCTCTCTCCTGCTCTGTGATGAATAGTATTGTGCTGGCAGGACACTCCATGTGTGTTTAGTTCTCCTCCAGCATATAGTCAAACAGGTTGGGCCAGCACTGTTTCCTGAATTGGCAGAATGTAAGTAGCTGATGTCCGTGTTCTCCATAGAGGAAGAAAGGGGCTCTGGTTCCAAAGTTGCAGACAGGGTTGCTGGATACAAAGGAGGTAAGAGGGAGAAGAGGAGTCCCTCAATCCAAGAGCAGAAAAAACGGCAGCAAAAGCACCCCCACAAAACCAGGGACACACATCTAGGCGTTTTTTTTATAGATCAGAAGCAGAGAGTCTTGTTTCATGCTTGCCTGCAGCGCAGCAGTAGCCTAAACACTACCAGGACCCAAAGGGAAGGAGATGGTGAGAGGGAGCTGGATCTTTCATTGGAAACTATCCCTAGTGCATGCAGGGCCCCCTTGACCAATGGGCCTGTTTGACTGGGGGGTTTCTAGCATGTTGTTCTCCTTGATGGGGGCTGTTACTGAGTAGGTGAAGACTTTCCATATCCTCCGGATGGATCTAGGGCTGGTTCCATCACAATCTCTTCCTTGGGCTTTGGGTTATGCAGGTCTCCATGCCTGGTCATCCTGAAAAGATAACATTTTGCATGGGAATGGTTGGATACATTCCAGCAGGCCATGTGTTTGTCTACCCCCTCCAGTGCCTTGGCAGCTGTCACGCTGCTGCCCATCAGATTGGGCGCATGCAGATCTGTCTCATTTGTGAAGGATCTATTGAGGAGACAGTGTTTTGATTGAGGATTAAATATTTGGCAGCTTTAGCCACTACCAGATATTCAGTTAAGATCAATATCCTTATATCTCTACCAGAGGTCTTTGGCACATCGATTGCACTGCTCCACATTCCCACGGCAGCTTGGCTCCATCCATCTATTCCAAGATCCTTTGGTATGCAGTCACATCACAGCAGCTGTGCTGCCGGGAGAGACTGACTCTGTTCCCAATCGCAATGAAAGCCTACTTCTGCTCTGGCAAGGGCATGGCTGCTTCAGGAAGGAAAGTGTTCTCTCTGTGTGTGTTTTAAAGGGGAATGGTCTTTCCAGCCAGAATGAGAAATCAAAAAATCCTGGCTGTAGGTAGCCCTTCCAGCCATCACTGATCAGTGGCAGATCAGAAGCTGGATGATAAGCCATTGGTTTGTCCAGACTCTCTGATTGCATATGCATGGCACATGGCAGCTTGACTCACATTAATTTAGGGCAACCTGTCATTTGCCATTTGATTGTCATTTTAGCAAGTGTGTCTACAGCCAAAAGATGCATGAGAAAGCTAAGAAGTGTGGTCCTAACTCTGGGATATTAAAAGGAACTATTCCACAGGAAAGGTATATCGCTGAAGACTTTTAGATTTTCCAAAGTTTTAACCTTTTGAATGTACTTTTTAAAAAGACCCTAGTTGGATGGAGTATGCATATATCTATCTATATATCTATCTCAACTCTTTATTTTATTTTTATATATATTATTATTACTTGCATTTGTATAACGTCAGCTGCGTACCTGGCGCTTTACAGAACAACAAGATAGATGTGGTCCCTGCCTACGGCTTACAATCTAATAGACACGGAGGGGGAAGACGAGAGAGGACAGGGAGAGACAAGGGATAAATAACATTCAAGCGGATGCGAGGTCTCAGGTGCACGTGCTTGGCTTGGTTGCAGTTGGCAGGAGTCTGCGGGGAGGGCAGACAGTAAATATTGCAGGGAAAGTTCTAGCAGGCGTCGGGAAAGGCGGCAAGGAAGAGGTGGGTTTTGAGGAGGGATTTGAAGGTGCGGAGGGAGGGGGCAAGGCGGATGTGGGCAGGGAGGAAGTTCCAGGCATGGGCGGCAGCAAAGAAGAAGGGACGAAGGCAGTTAAGGGAGCAGCGGAGACAAGGGAGGGGAGAGTGTGTGCTGGAGTGTGTAAGGAGATTAGGGCTGAGAGGTAAGGGGGAGCCAGGTTGTGAAGGGATTTGTAGGTGAATACCAGGAGTTTGTGAAGGATGCGTTTGGGAAGGGGGAGCCAGTGAAGCGAGGAGAGGCTGCACATGGTTGAAGCAACGGGCCAAGTGGATGACCCAAGCAGCGGAGTTTTGGATGGAGATAAGGTGAGAGCAGGGGAGGCCAGCAAGGAGGAGATTGCAGTAGTCAAGGCGAGAGATGACCATGACGTGAACAAGGGTTTTGGCTGAGGATACAGAGAGAAGGGCAAATCCGAACAATGTTATGGAGGGCGAAGTGACAGGACTTGGCAACAGAGTCAATGTAAGGTTTAAAGGAAAGGTGAGAATTGAAGACTAAGCCCAAGCTACAGGCTTTGGGAACAGGACGGATGGTGACACCATTAATAAGGATGGATAGAGAAGAGGGGGAGGAAGGGAAGGGAGGAAAGATAAGGAGTTCAGTCTTAGCCATATTGAGCTTGAGCTGACGTTGGGACATCGAGGTGGAGATATCAGAGAGACAGTTGATGAGGCGAGCTTGGACAGAAGGGGGAAGAGGGGGCAGAGTGATAGTTGAGTGTTGTCAGCATAGAGGTGATATTGGAGGCTGTGGGAGGCAATGAGTTTGTCAAGGGACAGGGTACAGATAGAGAAGAGTAGAGGGCCCAGGACAGAGCCTTGGGGAACCCCAACTGGGAGGGGGAGGGAGGAGTAGTTAGAATTGGGAAGGACACATTAAAGGAGCGGTCAGAGAGGTAGGAGGAGAACCAGTCAAGGACAGAGCCGCAGAAGCAGAGGGAGCGAAGAGTCCAGTAGGAGTGAGTGGTCGACAGGGTCAAAGGCAGCAGAGAGGTCAAGGACGACAAGAATGGAGTAAAGCCACTTAGATTTAGTGACAAGTAGATCATTGGTGATCTTGGCAAGGGCAGTTTCACTGTGTGTGTGTGTGTGTGTGTGTGTGTGTGTGTGTGTGTGTGTAATAAAATAAATGTTTTGTAGTTGGCAAGGGCAGTTTGTGTGTGTGTATATGTGTATGTATGTATATATGTGTGTGTGTGTGTGTAATCTATATATATATATAATCTAAATATATAAAATAAATAAAAAGAGTTGAGATAAATATCCATATATAAAATAAAACCTCCATCCTACAGGTGTGGTGCAGTGGGGAGAGAGTCTCTACCACCTCAGTCACAGGCTTTTGCTTGACCTTGGGCAAGTCACTTGACCTTCAGGTCTCTGTTTCCCATCAGTAAGAAAGATAGTATATTTTACACCTTACTTTGTCCATCTAGATTGTAAATTTTGGGGGGACGGGGAAACTGTTGTTTTCTATATGTATGTGCAGTGCCTGCCACAACGTTTCTAATTTCAGTAGATGCCTTTTATGCTACTAGTTAACTCTTCTTTAAACCCCCTTGGGTGATAGGACATTATCTAAATGTAATGAAAAATGTCTCAACTCTTCAGAGAGGAGTGAAATGGGAGTGGGGAATGTGTCATTGTCCATTTTGAATGGAAAGCCACTTTTGTTTTTAAGAATAAATATTGAATCAATGCAACATTCACTTTTATTTCTAGGAGATTCTCCTGACACTATAATATAAATCAGCTATTCACTTGGTACCAAAATGGAGGAAAAAGAAAAGGCAGATGATGGTTGCAAAGAATCATTCTTTCTGGTTTCTATTTAAATAGACAGTGTGTTTGGTATTTTCCATGCCAGGCTAAGCTTTTGTAAACCTGATAACTTTGGCTATCAGACGACCTACGCAATCCGTCTATATGGTGACACTTACTTGGTGCAGTGATCTTTGTGTCTGGCATGTGCACGCTGCCATCTCTCTCCATCAATGTACATTTAAAAGTGACGGGCAGGAAAGACTGTTAGAAAGGCAAGTTCTTAGAGATTTTTCTTAACAATGAGAATATATTTTAGGTTTCCTTCATTTCTTTGAAAAATTTGTCCATAGGTATCTCTTACTATGGTCTCCTGTTGTAGTAGTAGACAGAAGTCTGAAACTAACGTATCCACAATCATCATGGATGGATTATGGGGCCGAGGGGCTGGAGGGGGCTGTAGTGAGATTTTGAGTATTTTACATGGGAGTAGATTTGGGAGTTGCGTGTTACCTGGTGGGCTGCGTGGAGTTTGTGGTTGTAGGGTGGTCTCTTTTGGGGGGAGAGGGGTGTTTTTTGTATTTGAGGGTTGGTTGTAGGGATGTTTCTCTCCCCCTCCCCCCCCCCAGTGAGAGTTGGGGGCTGGGGGGAGGGACTGGTGTTTTTTGAATGAGCCCCAGTGAGAGGGAGGGGCATGGGGGAGCTGGAGGGGTGGCCCCTTGTGAGGGGGGTGAGTTTTTTTGGGGGGTTGGGGATCTCCCTTGCTAGTGGGGCAGCCGGAGTGGGGGCTGACGGGGAGGAGGGCTGCAGCCATTGGCGTTGTAATGGGTCAAGGGAGATATGGTCCCTCTGGGGGGCAGGTGCGATCTATGAGATGAGACAGATGTTTGATACCCGTCCTGCTCGGTGCTGCCCAGGCAAATGCTGAGGTGGTTCTTGATCAAGGGACCCCTAGCCTAAATCTGATGCTGTTGAACGTGGCTAATAACTCAACTATGGTCCGGGAGGTAATCCTGGACTGTGTGGCTGACCTCGCACATATTATGGAGACGGCTGGACACAGAGTTGGGGCCTATTTTGACTGACCTGATGCCAGCTGGGTACTCAGTACAGCATCCACTGTGGCTGGAGGGATGGGGGGGCAGTGTAACCATTGTTTTTAGGAAATCGTCATACGTTAGGAGGTATTTGGTGCAGTTGGTGTCAGGCATGGAGGGCCTCCATCTTGTGATCGATTTGGCAGGAGACAGATTAAGGGTGCTGCTGGTATACCGTGCACCTACATGTTCAGCAGCATCCCTACACGTTCTGGTGGAGCTGGTGTCAGAAGTGTTCTTCCGGTCCGCAAGAACTTTGCTCCTGGGGGATCTCAATATTCAAGCCGAGGTGGGGGAGCGTCTGGGGAAGAGCCTAGAGGGCGTGGCTGCACACAGGAGCTGCAGGGAAGGACTGCCTGGTTTCACCTGGGGGCTTGGTGTCTCCCCCCCCACAGGTAACCCATATAATAGAGCCCTGCCCTGAGGGCTGGCTGTGGGGGAGTGTCTGGGGAAGAGCCTAGAGGGCGTGGCTGCACACAGGAGCTGCAGGGAAGGACTGCCTGGTTTCACCTGGGGGCTTGGTGTCTCCCCCCCACAGGTAACCCATATAATAGAGCCCTGCCCTGAGGGCTGGCTGTGGGGGAGTGTCTGGGGAAGAGCCTAGAGGACGTGGCTGCACACAGGAGCTGCAAGGAAGGACTGCCTGGTTTCACCTGGGGGCTTGGTGTTTCCCCCCCACAGGTAACCCATATAATAGAGCGCTGCCCTTAGGGCGGCGCCAAAGGGCGAAGCTCCGTTGGCGGTGCCAAAGGGCGAAGTTCCGTTGGCGGTGCCGTTTGCGGGGCAGTGGAGGCGGAGGCGGCCCCCTTTGTTTGTTTGAAGACAAGGCTTGCGGCAAGAAGCATTATAGGAGGAGGCTACATAGACACCTTGAGTCCTGACCATCCCACGTGTATGTACTGGATCTCGAGCTGAAAGAAGGACACAGTGAGGAGCTCTGCTGGAAGGATCATAGGAAGAAGGAAGCTAACCTGTCTAGGGAGCACGGGAACGGAGCCTGCACTTTGGGAACCCAAGGACCCAGGATTGACCTCCTGGCTTGAACCCCTTGTCTTGCTCCTACCAAGATGTACTTTGGCCCTGATCCTGCAAGACACAGTTGAGTGAGAGAGAGGGACGCTGCGCTCCTGGGACTGGAAGGGATGACAGGAAGTCTGAAATCCTGGGGGCGGCGTGAAGACTGACTCGGCAGCGGCGCATGCATCGGTGGGGGCAGGCTTGAGCCTGAAGCGACCGACTGGCTGAGGTTTCGCAGCGCGGGCCTGTTGTGGGATATCCGTGCTGAATTATACCATCCCGCAAGCAAGAGCATTAGTGGAGACCCTGAGTAGAGCTAACAGGCCGGTGGGAACGTGCAGAGCTACCGGCTGGGTTTTGACGGCGTGTGGACGTCTCCTTTTCCTGCTGAGGTCCAGTTGAGTCAAGTGGACGTAGCTGCATGGCAGGCGTGGGAGCTACTAAGAAGAAGAAGGGACAGGTGACTGTGCGTGATTTGGTGCAGCCCCCATCTAGTCAACGGTCCCTAGATACTTTTCATTTTCTCCGCTCCCAGCAGCGGCCCCCAGTAGGGTAGGGTGAAACATTTGCTTTGCCTGCCCCTCCTCCAATTGACTCCCCGGGTTGCTCTAGTTTGGTGGAGTTGCCCGTGGGTTCGGGGTGTCCAGACCCCGAATTGGCATGCTTGGATCCTTTTTTGTCTCAGAGTTCTATGGTGGGGGGTGTAGATGGTGACTCTTCGCATGTGTTGCCAAACCCTAAGGGCTTTGACCATGAATTACTTACTAACTATCGCTCCGTGCTACAGCCATTAATGGACCAATTGTTGGACAAGTTTGGGGAGATTATTAACCTGTTACAGGGCCAACAAGAACAATTGCAGAATATTGCAAAGGATTTGTCAGCCCTTAAATTTAAAAACATGGGGGTTCCATCAGTGTCTAGTGCTAGTGCCCCTTGCTTGCAATTGCAGAATATGCGATCTATTAATGGGTGTGGCCTTAACATAGACCAGGGCTGTAATTCCAAAGCCCAGTCAGAGTTGTCTCCCAAGTTGCCTGTATGCCCAACCAGACTGGTGCCTGTAGTAGGGGCTGTTGCGTTTAGAGTACAGCCCCTGCCAAATGGAGTTTTTCCTTCTTGGACTTCCAAGGGGGCAGTGGCTCATCATCTAGAACAGATCATGGGATGGGTTCCTCCTGGGGCTATTGGATCCCTCCAATTGCTCCCTTCCTATAGATATGTTCAGAGATTTAGTGTGCACTTTAGGATGCCCTTTTTTGCTTCTAGTGTTCTCGCTCAGGCATATCACTTATCTACCTGGGGGGTGCATGCGGGGGAAGGTTTTAAAGATCTGGTTATTAGCCCTCTTGCTATCCACACAACCAGTAGGCAGTTAGGACCTGCAACTTCTCCTGTTACTGGGCCTGTGAGAGTTGACTCGGGGGTGGATGAGAATCAGTTGGGATTGACCCCACCCACTCCTTCTATCCAGGCGAGGTTACAGAACCTTGCACAGGGGATTGAGAGAGGAAGGGGACTTCTGTCTGATATTTTGACAGGAGCGAGTACAGAGGTCCCTGCTCTTTCCTCTGAGGTGAAGCCTTCTGCTACAAGCCCTGGAGTGTCACCCCAGGTTCATGGGCCTTCGATTACTGATGTCTCCTTATTATCTGGGTCATCATATTGTGCGACCAGGAAGACCGGTCAGTCATCTGTGACAATAGCTCCTTCCCTCCCCCATATTTCTCAAGTTCAGATGGTGGAGGATGGGATCGGAGCACGCTGAGATATTCCACATCAGTCTCTGGTACGGGGTCGGTTGGTTTCACTTTGTGTCTGGAACATCGCAGGTTGGGGTTCCCGGATACAGGATGACTCATTCGTCCTGTTCCTAAGGGACTTTGATGTTATTTTTCTGGTTGAAACTTGGAGTGCAGAACCTATTGAATTAGCTGGGTTCCAGTCTTTCGGGGTGGCAGCTGTGTCTTATACAGGGCGTGGTCATTTATGCGGGGGAATTGGGTGTCTTGTGTCCAATAGCTTGGGGTTTGGATTGCTTGAGACTATTTTATTGCCCCCTATTGCGGTTGCTGTGGTAGGGAGGCTCGCCCAAAAACTATATATTTTTATCCCAGTTTATGTCCCGCCTGCTAATGCTGCTAGTTTCCGACAAGACTTTTGGTCCCAGCTGGAGGAGTTTATCCAGGCCCTTCAGGGTAAATACCCCACTGCATTTGTCATCCTTGCGGGTGATTTAAATGCCCGACTGGGTGCTAGCGCGGAGGTGCTATTGGCCCACTGTCCCTCATTAAGCCCTGTAAGATCTGGGATATTGCATCGATGCTCTAAGGATAAAGTTATCAATGCATCGGGTATCCAGTGGGCCTCACTTATTTCCAACACTAACTTGCAAGTGCTAAATGGGGCTTTTCCTGGGGACCTTGATGGAGAATTCACTTTTGTATCCCACCAAGGGAGAAGTGTGGTCGATTATGTGGCAGTTTCCCCCAACTTGATCCCTCAGTTAAGTAATTTCGCTGTGGGCCAAGAAATTCATAGTGATCACCTTCCTTTGTTGTTGGTGTTGAATCAGGATGTAATTAGGGCTAGTATGGGTAGTGGGGTAAGCGTGTCTGGGGAGGGCCCTGGGTCGGTTAGGCGCCCCTGGACTAATGAGCTAAATGAGGCTTTGGGGATAGTTTTATATTCCCCCCACTGCCTGGAAATGAGGAGGGCAGTTATCTGCCCTACAGCCCAGACAGATGTGATGGGGGTTTATGCTGAGCTCATGGCTCTACTAAAGCCCAATTTGGTCCAGCCTTCGGGTCAATCTGGTGTGTTTGGGAGAAGAACGGGTAAAGGGGCTCCCTGGTTTGATAAAGAGTGTAGGAGGCTGAAGAGTAGGTTAGCACTTACTTACAAAAGATATAGGAGAGGGCTGATGGCTGAGTTGCCTTATGATTTCTATAAGCTCAAGGGAGAGTATCGGCAGTTAATTAAACTCAAGAAGGCAGCCCACAAAGTTAAACTATGGGATTCCCTGATTAAAGCTGCCAGGGAGAAAGATGCCAGGGGCTTCTGGCGGATCCTTAATGGGTCTCTTGGTAATTTCCATAAGATGTGGTCTCTGCCTGTTTCGGGCGGGGACTGGGTCCTGCATTTCCAAGCTCTTTTTCCAGTGCAACCAACTGTGGCGGCATCAGCTTTGGAATTGCAGGATCTTCGCCCTTGGCCCCCGGTGACAGAGGTGGAGGTGACAGCGCTTATCCAGTCTCTTAAGACTGGTAAGGCCCCTGGCTTTGATTTTATTCCATCTGAGCTCCTTAAGAATTATGCAGATTGGTGGGTTCCTTTTCTGGCCTCTTTGTTCACTCAGTTGGATTTGACAGGTGTTTTTCCTGTGGGCTGGGGTAGGGCTGTAATTGTACCTATTTACAAAGGCGGATTGAGGACCAGGCCAGGTAACTATAGGCCCATTAGCTTATTGAGTACCTTGGCCAAACTTTATGCCAAACATCTGCTACTATCGCTTAATGGGTGGATATCAGAGGATCATATTTTGCATCAAGAGCAGGCTGGCTTTCGGGCAGATAGGTCAACCTTGGACCACTGCCTGGTGCTTTACCATCTGGCTGGGAAGTATGTTAATTCCAATACTAAATTGTATTGTGCATTTGTTGACCTGAAGGCTGCCTTCGATTCGGTGGACAGGGAGCTTTTGTGGGACAAATTGGCTGCCCTGTCCATTGATAGAAGGCTCCTTATTCTTATTCGCCTTCTGCATGCGGATTCCAGCCTGGCGGTTAGACTTTCTCACCAGGGACATCTGACAGATTGGCTCCCAATTTTCTCGGGGGTGAGACAGGGCTGCATCCTGGCCCCTTCGTTGTTTAATTTGTTTTTGAACGACCTTATCCCCAGGATGTCTCGTCCTGAATTTTTTCCACCAAAGTTGGCTTCACATGCTGTTGGATGTTTACTCTATGTGGATGACGCGGTTGTCCTATCCCAAACTAAGGTGGGATTGGATAGGCAACTGCGTGAGCTTTCAGACTATTGCAGAGACAACAGGTTAACGATTAACCACAAAAAGACCAAAATTTTGGTATTTGGGAGATCCAAGAAAGTTTACCCTTGGCATATTGATGCACATCCTATTGCCCAGGTACAATCATATAAGTATTTGGGTCTTTTGTTCCATTCCTCATTGGGTTGGTCACGGCATCGGGATTTGGCATTTGACAAAGTTAAGGGCACGGCGGCAGCGATTTCCCGCCTGTTCCACAGGAAAGGGCATGGTAGTCTTGTACATGCCTTAAGAACTATCAATGCTAAGGTTCGTGCCCAGCTTCTTTATGGGGGGGGCCATTTGGGCTATTAATTTCCCTGCTGCTCTTAACACCTTGCAGGCCAAATTGTATAGGTCCCTGCTTCATATTCCTAACGGGACTCCTCTAGCAGCTATTAGATCCGAATTTGGGCAGCTGGCTTGGAATAAGGTTGCATGGTGTCAAGCAGTGCAACTGTGGCTCCGTCTTTATCAAGGTGAGCAGTTGGGGCTTTTGGCTTTAATCCCCCTGGATTCTTTTGTTGCGCCCTGGACCAAGTTGGTGGTAAAGCAAGTCGCCAGCTGGGGCCTCTCGATTGAACATCTGAAAAGGGCGCATTTTTCTATTGCGCGAAGGGAGGCCCTGGTTAGGGTTAAGGACATTGGATTCCAGGAGGATCGAGCAGCTATTGGGGCTTTTGCCTCGTTGGCTCACTATAAATACGTGGTTCCAAATCCTGGGGTCATGGCCCCTTATCTGGCCTCCTCATACTCTGTTAGGAGACTTTCTCTTTTCTTTGGTGCTCGACTTAATGTTTTGCCCACTTGTCTGCTTGAGAGCCGTTTTGCGGGAATCTCCCTTGGGGATAGGCTTTGTCCCTTTGATCATCTAGAGATTGAAACAGTGGCCCATGTTTTATTTTTTTGCCAGTTATATAGTGTACCTCGTGCACAGTTTTTGTCTCCATACATGGATAAATTTCCTGGCAGAGCCCCTTCTGAATTATTACGTATATTTCTTGCCGACACCAATTATAAATTATCGGCCGCGGTGTCGGCCTTTCTGGTGCAGGCATTTGCTCGAAGGGATAGGTTTTTGAAGTTTCTCCCAGTAGCCAGCCCATCGATTGTGATTGGGGATGATGTGGAATTGTGTAGCTGTGAGTAGTATTCAAGGGATGGTTTAGCAAAGTTTTAGAATTATGTTGGTATGGTGACCACTTATTTTAGTGGTAGAATATTTTTCCTTTTTCTTTTTCTTATTCTTGTTGTTTTACTGTATTGATGGCTACGGCCATTTATGTTGTATTTGTTCGTATGTGTATGTTTTTCTTTTGATAAACATTACATATTCAAGCCGATGCCAGTCTTGTCAGGGCAGAGTGTGAGTTCATGAGACAGGTCCATGGTTGCTATGGCAGCCAAGTGGAGATCTGACCCGATGCATGATGGGGGGCATACCCTGGACCTGATACTTTGTACCAGTCTTGAGATGGGGGATCCGTTGGTGGGGAAGTGTTGGCTGTGCCCTTGTCGTGGACAGATCATTACTTCCTACAGGCCAGCCTCCTGGCGCATGTCTGCCCCATGAAAGGTGTGGAACCAGTTCGGTTTGTCTGCCCTTGGAGACTTATGGAACCAGAGAGGTTCCAGAATGCCCTGGGGGAGTACCCCTTGATCGCGACGCCTGCCCACTTTATGACCTCGTCACATTTTGGAACATCTTGTTGACTGAGGCTATCGACCAGGTGGTTCCCAGGCATCTGCTTCCTTCCTGCTGTCACTGCAGGCCTCTATGGTTCATGGAGGACCTGTGGTTACTGAAACGGGAGGGAAGGTGGTTGGAGCGATGGTGGCGCTGTTCTCGGGCTGAAGCCGATTGCAACATAGAGTGAGTTTAAGAGCCTATGCTGTGGCTGTGCGGGCAGCCAAGAAGGGGTTCTTATTATTTATTTACTTTATTTATTTCACTACTCTTTTACCCCGGCACCCTCTCGCTCACAGAGCAGCTCAGGGTGGATTACAACAATAACAACAATAAAAGAAACACAAAATATACAATTTAAAATTCATTAAAATGCTAAAAATATACAAAGAGCAGAACCCCCTCACCCCCAACCCACCTTACCAGTCTCCCTCTCCAAAGACCCAGCGGTACAGCCAGGTCTTACACTGTCTTCGGAAAGAGGGGAAGTCCAGGGCCAAGCAGGCCTCTGTTGGAAGGGAATTCCACAACCTAGGAGTGGCCACTGAGAACGCCCTCCCCCTCGTTGCCACCCGGGCAAGTTCAAGTTGGGTGTCCACAGCCGACTGCAGGAGCTGCAATACAATCCGGGGCCTGAGGCGGTCCCGCAGGTTAGCCAGGCCCAGGCCATTTAGGGCTTTGTAGGTCATTACCAACACCTTGAACTGGACCTGGAAGATAACAGGCAGCCAGTGCAGAGAATGGAGCACTGGTGTAATGTGCTCGTGGCGACCTGTCCCCGTTAAAGAGAAGGACCGCCGCATTCTGTACCAGCTGCAACCTCTGGACCGTCCCCAAGGGCAGCCCCACGTAGAGCGCGTTACAGTAGTCTAATCGAGAGGTAATAAAGGTATGGACGATGGTGGCCAGATCCGAATCCGAAACATACGGTTGCAGTCGTCGTACCAGATGTAACTGTCAAAATGCTCCCCTTGCCACAGCCTCCACCTGGAGATCAAGGCGGAGCTGTGAGTCGAGGAGCACCCCCAGACTCTGGACCTGTGTGGCCAAAGGGGGGCAAACCCCGTCAATGACAGGAGCCACCTCAACCCCTGGCCCTACCCACCAACATCACCTTCCGTCTTGTCGGGATTCAACTTCAGATGACTCGTCCTCATCCAGTCCCCCACAGCCGCCAGCAACGGGTAAGCACCAAGGCTGCCAGGTCTGGGTCTGCAGAAAAAGAGATGTAGAGTTGTGTGTCATTGGCGTACTGATGACAATGCATGCTGAACCCTCGCACGACCTCGCTCAAAGGCTGCATATACACGTTGAACAGGAGGGGGGACAGAATAGAACCCTGTGGGACTCCACATGCGAGGTCCCAGGGAGATGAAGTACATTCCTTGAGAACCACCCGCTGAGTTCTCCCAGCCAGGAATGAGCGAAACCATTCAAGAACAATTCCGCCCACCCGGTCCTGGTCCCGCAGCCGAGCCACCAACATCTTGTGGTCGACGGTATCAAATGCAGCCGACAGATCAAATAGAATTAACATATAAGATATGCCCCCGATCTAATTCATGGCACAGGTCGTCAACCAAAGTCACAAGTGCAGTCTCCATGCCAAACCCAGAATGAAAACTGGTCTGCAACGGATCAAGAAAACTGATCCGATCCAGATGCCCCTGAAGTTGTTGAGCCACCACGTGTTCAATAACCTTCCCTAAAAAGGGAGGGTTAGACTGGTTGATAGCTGGCTGGGAAATCAATGTCAAGAGATGGTTTCTTGAGCAGGGGCCTCACCACCGCCTCTTTGAGGTGGCTCGGCACCCTGTTCTTCCTAAGAGAGGCATTCACAACCCCTACCAGTAATGGCCCTAATGTCTCCCAGCAGGCCTTAACCAGCCAGGACGGGCATGGATCTAATTCACAACAGGTGGCCCTTACAGCCCCAAGGACACCGGTCACATCAGCGGGCAACACCCACTGAAATTGATCCCATGAAATCAGACCAGAACCTCCACTACCTCAGGTTCTCCCACTGTTATAAGTGCAGCATCGAAGTTACGGTGAATCCGAGCGATTTTATCCACAAAAAAGTCAACAAACATGTCGCAGCGGGCACTGGAAGATTCTAGTTCCCGGTAGAGAGAGGCCGGACTGACCAGCCACTGCACCACCTGGAAAAGCTCCGCTGGATGTGACTTTACAGATGCTATGGGGGCAGCAAAGAACTCTTTCTTTGCTGCCTGCACCACCACAGCATAAGCTTTCAAACTAGCTTTATGCTGCAATCGGTCTACCCCCATAGCATCTGCAAAGTCTTGTCTAGCGGAGTTTTTCCATGTGGTGAGGGGGCTGGTCACTCTGGCCTTCCTCTGCCTGGCGCTGGATTTTTGTCCAGCGCTCTGTGACATGTTTGTTGAGTACTTTGTGGAAAAAATTGCTCGTATTCAGCACGAGTTTGACACTGCATTTATTGCATTAGGAAAACCAGAGGCTATGGATGTCCCATCTGGTCTTATTTTGTGGGATTGGTTTCAGATGGTGTTGCCCGCTGATGCGGGGGATGTTCTTGGAGCTGTTAGAGCCACCTTTTGTGAACTGGACCTATGTCCATCCTGGCTGGTTACGGCCAGGTGGGAGACACTGGAGCCTTTGCTGGCTGGAGTGGTCAATGCCTCCCTGTGGGAGGGCAGATTGATGGACTGTCTCAAGGAGGCGGTGGTATGGCCTCTGCTAAAAAATCCAACACTTGACGTTGACAGCTTAGCCAGCTATCAGCCCGTCTCTAACCTTCCCTTTTTAGGGGAGGTTATTGAACAGGTTGTGGCTCAGCAGCTGCGGGAGCATCTGGACCGCATCGGTTTTCTAGGTCCCTCGCAGTCTGGCTTTCACTCAGGGCATGGTACTGAGACTGCACTTGTGGCATTGGTTGATGATCTTTGCCGTGACATGGATCAGGGTCGGTTATATCTCCTGATCCTATTAGATCTTTCAGCATTTTTTTATACCGTTGACCATGAGATATTGGTGGCCCGCTTGTGGGACCGAGATATAGTGGGCGGGACGGTTCTTGAATGGTTCTGCTCTTTCTTGGCCAGAAGAACTCAATGGGTGGTGCTGGGGGACTGTGTTTCTTCCCCCCCGCGACCTCATGTGTGGAGTCCCGCAAGGCTCTGCTTTGTCCCTCCTTCTGTTCAACGTGTATATGCAGCTGCTGGGTGAGGTCATGGGGGGGTTTGTTGTTTGGTGTCATCAATATGCTGATGACACCCAGCTCTATCTCCCATTTTCATCAGACCCCACCCTGGCAGTCTTGGTGCTTACTCGGTGTTTCGCAGCTGTGGGGGATTGACTGAGGGCGAGCCGTCTGAGGCTGAATCCTGACAAGACGAAGGTGATGCTGGTGGGTAGGGGTAAGGGAGTGGAGGCCCCCATCATTGATGGGGTGTGTCCCCCCCTCCCCGTCTCTCAAGTCTCTAGTCTGGACGTAGTCCTCAATCTTCAGCTGCGCCTGGATGCCCAGGTGGATGCTATAGTGAGGGGTGCGTTTCGCTAATTACATCTGGTGTGGTGGCTTCGGCCATATGTTTCAGATGTGGACCTGGCTGCTGTCATCCATACGTTCATCACCTCAAGACTGGACTATTGCCATGTGCTCTACATGGAGCTACCCATGGTGATGACTCAGACTGCAGTTGCTGTAGAATGCAACGGCCCGTCTCCTTATGGGGTGGGCCGCCGGGAGCACATAATGCTGTTTTCTGAGCTGGCTGCCTGTAGTCTTGTGGGCCCGATTCAAGGTGTTGGTGTTGACCTATAAAGCCCTACACAGTCTGGGCCCCGCCTGTCTGTGAGACTGCCTCACTCCCCAGGTTCTGGATTGTCGTTGGGGGCGGGGCGTCCTCCTTGAGGTATCCTGTGGGGCTACGATGGAGAGGGCGTTCTTAGTGGCCGCACCATGGCTGTGGGAATTCCCTTTTGGTGGAGGCCCAGGTGGCCCTGGACCTCCTTTCATTTTGACGCCAGTGTAAGACCTGGCTGTTCTGCCTGGCATTCGGTGAGGGAGAGGGGGTAGGGTGGATGGCTTAAGAGGGGGTTGTTTTTGGCTCCTTTTGGATATGTTTTAAATTGTATTTTACTATTACTGTTTTTATGGATGTTTTATGAGAATTGTAAGCCTCCCTGAGCTGTTCAAGCGGGATATAAAATATTTTAAAATAAATAATAATTACTGCTTGCACTGGACCTGGTTTTGCATTGACCTGTGTTTTGATGCAAGGCTACTTAACCCTCGGAGCTGTCCCATTTGAGATGCAGGCAGTCACTTCATTTTAAAAATCGTGTTTAGTTATCATAAACTCCACTATACTAACCTAGATAAAGTTCATTGACATGCTGCAGTAAGACCTATAGGCCCTGGCTATATTTGAGACCTGCTCCTGGAGCCTACTACTGATGAGTATCTGCTAGTGATGGGACCCCGGGCCCATTGCCGGCTACCGGAGTTACCGGTTACCGGTTCTACGAAAACCGGATTCCCGGATTAAATCCGGTATACCGATACCGGATTTATTTCATTGGTTTCAATGGGCTATATTTGAGACCTGCTCCTGGAGCCTACTACTGATGAGTATCTGCTAGTGATGGGACCCCGGGCCCATTGCCGGCTACCGGAGTTACCGGTTACCGGTTCTACGAAAACCGGATTCCCGGATTAAATCCGGTATACCGATACCGGATTTATTTCATTGGTTTCAATGGGGCGCTGTGTCCCCATTGAAACCAATGAAATAAATTAATTCCCTCCCCCTCCCAGGCTGCGCGGGTGGAAGGGGGGACACCCCCCACCCACCCTGCCCAGCCTGGATTTTTGTTTTAAAAAAGACAAAGAAAAGACCCAGAGGCGAGGCGAGGCGAGCCCACCCCCCAGCACCAGCGGCCGCGGCGTCCCCGCAGCCGCCGGTAAGTATGACCCGATCCCGGGGGGGGGGGTGTTTAACACCCCCCCCCCCCCAGGGATCACCCCTACTAACGTTCAGTGCGCTTACCTTTGGGAGCTCCGGCGGCGGCGGGCGGTCCGGCGGCCTCAGCGCCGGCTGTGGCTGCCGGCGTCAGGACGCTCTAGGCCTTCCGGGGAAACCCGGAAGTTCCCCGGAAGGCCTAGAGCGTCCTGACGCCGGCAGCCACAGCCGGCGCTGAGGCCGCCGGACCGCCCGCCGCCGCCGGAGCTCCCAAAGGTAAGCGCACTGACCTTTAGTAGGGGTGATCCCTGGGGGGGGTGTTAAACACCCCCCCCAGGGATCGGGTCATACTTACCGGCGGCTGCGGGGACGCCGCGGCCGCTGGTGCTGGGGGGTGGGCTCGCCTCGCCTCGCCTCTGGGTCTTTTCTTTACTCTTTTTTAAAACAAAAATCCAGGCTGGGCAGGGTGGGTGGGGGGTGTCCCCCCTTCCACCCGCGCAGCCTGGACTCGGGGAGGTTTTTTTTGAAAAAAACTTTTTTGCTGGGGCAGTTTTTTTACATTGCAGCCATTTTTAAATGGCTGCAATGCAAGAAAAATCCGGTACCCCGGAATCCGGTACCCGGTCCGGATTACCTGGTCGAATCCAATAATGCCGGTATGCCCGGTACCGGCATTATCGGATACCGGATTCTACCGGTTTCCCACCCCTAGTATCTGCACTCAGAAACCATTCGTTGTTTGAAGATCCCACCATTGTGTCTTGTCAGTGGGCAATCGGGCCTTTGCTGTGGCAGGACCCTCGGTGTGGAACTCCCTCCCTCCTGATGGCCCTCTTAGTTCCTCACTCCTTACCTTTTAAAAGTCATTCTCTAGGTGCTTTTTGGATCCACCACAGATTCTCCTTAATGTAGTCTGTCCTCCCTCTGTACCTTCCCCTTTTAAAAAATGATTTTATATTGTTTTATATTTTTATTATTGTAAAGCTCTCAAATGCCATTTTAAGGTAAGGGAGTGCTATGTAAATATTTATTAATTATTATTATATGTGGATAAGAGAATGCAAAAGAGTATGTTTTTCTTTGAAGATTTTTTACAAGTTACTACCATACATTTTTATATCATGTTTTTCATTCTGAAGGATTTGTGCTAGTTTTTTGTTTGTTTTTTTTAAAAAGCAACTTAAACTGTAAATCAAAGAGATACTATACGTGGGATTTTTCCTTCTAAAGTGCAAGCCTTAAGCACTGGGTTGGGGTAAAAGGTGGTGCTGCACATCAAAATTAAGAAGTAAAACTACAGTGTAAAAGTGCTATGCAGCTACAGCCATCTTTGTATCTTTTTTCAAAATTGGAATGCAAAGTTCTAATACAAATTTGCCAACATGCTTAGTTTGTAGGGGACTGCAAAATGTCTCCAGTTCCTGAACCTTATGAATCATCAGTAAAGTAACAGTTCCTACCTGGGGAGGGACAGTTTGCCCCCTTTCCCCTTGTAGTCTGTGATCTTACTCACACAAGCCAGTTTTGAACCCCATCCTTCAGATTAAAGCCATGCCTACCAAGCTGCCCTTTTACTGACACCCTTTCTGTTTCAGTGCTCTGTGGGAGCAGACCACACAACTACTCTGGAGAGCCTTGCTGTGTCGGGACTGGGCTTGGATCAGTCCTGATGCACTTGGACTTAAGACAGGGCAGTGGCCTGATTTTGGGGCCCATTCAGGATTCTGCTTCAGGTTTCCCTTTCAAACTCCACCACTTGTGACAGCTAGCCGCACTTTTTAATTTGGGACTACATATTACCCTTAATAGCTGTTTGTTATGGTGATGCAGCAACCCTTGCAGTATGCCTCAGGTAGCTAAGCTTTCGAGCAACCATGCTAATGCTGTGCATTTTGTCCCCTCTATACAGTAGCTTAATTAGAAAAAGGAGCAGCTCCTTACCTGGCATAGTTGGGTGTTAAAAGGAAAAGGAGAGATGTAAAACAGGCAGAGTTGGTGGAATGCTCTTTTGCCCCAGCTGGTGGAACATTTCCCAAGGTTACAGGCAATCTGGCTGGAGTTCTTTTTCTTAAAAGTGCTATTTGTGGCTGACAGCCTCTGCTCCAACTTGAAGGGTGAGGAGCTTGTCTCCCATTTTTTTACACCCATTGACAAGATAATTTATTCTGAAGATTGTGATTTTCACGTGTATTGTCAATAAAGCAATCTTAAATTGCAGAGAATGTAAATAGGTTATGGGGCATTCTGGTAAACAGCACTGGCAAAGGGATTTGCCAAAGAAATCCCATTAGTCATTTACTTTGGCAGGCTGCTAATGCTTCCCCAGGACATCCAAAATTAAATTGATAATGTTTTAATTTTAGTGCAGGTGTTCTTTCATTACTTTTGCAGCATGCAAACTAAACCATATCTAGACCAATAAACGGCTGGCTTTATAGGGTACTAATGTGGGTGGGTGAATACTTGATTGCATATGGCATAGGAGTACAGATGGGCATCAGTGGGGTGTGGGGGGAGAGATTTCAAAGGCTGTAGGTGATCCATCTGCATATTGTGATTTAGTTTGGTGGGCAGCCTAATCCTCAAAGTGCTCTGCCACCTCCAGCCTCACTGAAGTGAATAGGGCACATGCCAGCATAGCACTTTTGAGTGTTGGGACTGTTAATTCCTGAACAAAATTTGGCAAGGATGTTGGCTCAGATTTTTTGGGAATTCATTTCTGGAAATGTCTGGATGTTGAAAGCTGCTCTACTCAGTGCTTGGCTTGTCGAAGGCCTGGGGGAGCTCTGAATCTTTTATCGGTCCTTTGAATTCAGACATTGGGTGACTAAAAGTACATTTGGCATGACTACTATACAACACTAGCGAAGTATGAAATGAGACAGCATTTGGAACAGTGCTTGGAATACACTTTTTATTATCTACAATACCCTGGTTCCAAACCCCATTTTTAATTAAAGCATGTAAACACACTCTTGTACTGCAACCACTTAAGTGCTCTGAAGTGTTGGTGTCAGATCTTTTAACTGGTAGTGCTGTGAAGAAGTGTAAGAAAATTATTTAACTGAATTGTTACTTCCTTCTTGATGTGTGCAATTTATAACCTTTGCTGTTTACCTCTGTATCTTTGTAGTAGGCCATATTTTGAAAACCTTGGCTCCAATCCTGTAACCACATTGTGTCACATCTGTAGAATTACTTATACATAAATGTATTGATCAAGATTGTAGTTTATATAAAGTTTGCAAAACACAATATGTATTTAATCACTTCCAATATTATTTTATTATTTTTACCCCACCTACATTCTGCCTCCAGCAGCTCTAGGTGGCTTACAAACAATAAAAACTTATCAAAATATAATATAAATATACAAAAATACAACAATAAAAGCAATAGTATAAAATAATAAAAACCCATTCTGGTGCACAATAATAATAATAATAATTTTTAAAGCCTACCCACCCCTACACCCCAAACTCCTCCCCATCACTGAAAGCCTGGCGGAAGAGCCATGCCTTACTTTGGCACTGGAAGGTGAGGAGATGTGGGCTCAGATGGACACCCAGCGGGAGTGAGTTCCACAACGCAGATGCAGCCACCGAGAACGCCCGCCTGTTGGTCCCCACCAATTGATCGCAGGGACCCTCCAGGAGGCTGTACCCTGATGACCGCCAGGGGCTGCCCTGAGATGCAGGAAGTGAGGCAGTCCCTTAGATAAGCCGGGCCCAGGCCATTTAGGACTTTATAGATTAAAACCAGCCAGGGGCGTAGCAAGGTTGAGAAGGTCCCGGGCTCAAGCCTTAGTTATGGGCCCCTCATGTGTGTGTGTGCTGAAAACCCAAAGTGGGCAGGGCTTAAGGGAGGGGCGGGGCCTTCCCATCCCTGGCATCCATCTCAGCACCACGCGGAACCGTATGGCTGGCAGAGCTCTAGGGAGGAGCTTGTACATTGTAGGCGAAGCCTCCAAAAATCCAGCAACAAACAGTTTTCAGCATTAAGATGTGATGGGCAGAACATTAGTTTACACTGGGAACTCCTTGTTGCTGAGTAAAACCCTGCCAATTGGAGACTCAGAGAACCCTCCTACTAGCATCTCATCTAGTAAGTGGATGGGACTCCAGTAGGACAACTCGCTCTCTCTCCATCAGTGGTAGTGCCATAGCAGAATAAAAAAATCCTGTTCACATATTTAAAACATATAAAACCTCTGGGCCACATCAAAATGGCTGCATGCTATTAACAATACTTGCTCACACAAGCACGTTCATAGTTAGTAGAAATAGCATGTGAGGAGCCACTTGAAGAAGAACAGAAGGTTGCTACCTTGTAAATAAGGTTCTTTGAGATGGCTCTAAACATTCTCACAAATACCCACCCTTCCAGCCTCGCATAGAATTTTTTCCTTCTATTTCTAGAAAGGGTTGGAAGGAACTGTCATTCTGAGG
>QEPC01012154.1:1708438-1741375 GCA_003113815.1 Sphenodon punctatus
GTTGTGGCCGTGGCGGGGAGTGCATTTCGGCAGTTACATCTTGTCCAGCAGCTTTGGCCATATCTCTCAGACTCCGACCTCGCCACTGTCATTCATGCCTTCAGCACCTCGAGGCTGGACTACTGCAACATGCTCTATGTGGGGCTGCCCAAGAAGCTGGTCCAGAGGCTGTAGCTGGTGCAGAATGCTGTGGCCCATCTCCTTACGGGGGCGGGTCGCAGGGAGCACATGACACCAGTGCTCCGGGCTCTGGACTGGCTGCCTTTAAAGTACCGGGTCAGGTTCAAGGTGCTGGTTTTAACCTTTAAAGCCCTTCACGGCCTGGGCCCTGCTTATCTGTGGGACCGCCTTGCTCCCCATGTGCCCGTGTGACCCTTGAGATCGTCCGTGGGAGCCTTTTTGGAGGTTCCCCGGGCGAGGCGGGTGGCCACCGACGTTAGAGCTTTTTCGGTGGCCACCCCTGTGTTGTGGAATTCGCTCCCGGAGGAGGCTCGGTTGGCTCCCACTCCTGCTGTTTCAGCGTGTACGTAAGATCTGACTGTTCCATCAGGCTTTTGGCGAGGGGTAGGGGTGGGGTTTCCCCACATATTGTGTTTTTAAATTTTTGTATTTGTATTGAATGCTGTTTGCCACCCCAGGCTGCCCTGAGGGCAGGATATAAATTTAAAATAAATAAATAAATAAACAATTTAAGTGTAAATTAGACACACACCCCCAACCATCAGACCCTCTGCCTTAAGGTTGGTGCAAAACATCAAGTCCAGGGTATGTCCCCCCCCCCCCTCACGAGTTGGGCCCACTTCCTTCTGGGACAGGCTCATGGTTGCCATGGTGGCCATGAACTGCTCTGCCCCGTGCAACCTGGCCTGGGCGTGGACACTGAAATCCCCCACGACAATATTGACCATGATGAAAGCCTCCTGGGCCATAGCCAGTAGCTTTTCTTATGATGTACATAATTAACCTGTGAAGCTGCTAATGTTTTTGATCCTAGTAGGTTTTACAAATCCTTGCTGGAAACCTCAGCAGGTATGATGGTTATGCACTTCTTTGTCATTTATAACTTTCTACCTTCCTGTCTTTCTATAGTGTCTAAGGTTGCCACTTCTTGCAGTTTGACCCCGAGGGTTTTTTCAAATGAGATTTTACTATGCATGGCCACCCAAGAGCTGACTGACTGTCTGAAGGTGGAGTGACTTCTGTAAGCCACAGAGCACTCACTCATGGCCATGCATGGAGCAATGCTGGGAAATCCAGAATGCTCTTATTATTAAGTGCCTAGGCAGTATTGGCCATGGTCAGAGAGACAAATTGCATGAGGCCTGAACAAACTCAGTTCAGCTAACTTGAAACATAGGCCTCAGACTGGCACAGGCAAAGGAGGCCTATAAGAAGGAGAAGTCGTAAATAACTCACACTCTAGCAGGAAGAATGTATTTCCAAGGCCGATAGCCACTATCTCTAATAATGAAGGTTTGAAAGAGATAGATAACCTCAAAGGGTCAGCCCAGCAATTAAGCAGTGGAGAAGGAAAAACTCCCCCAAATTGAAAGCAGTTTTAATGACTATGCTCCAAATAGTAACAAGATGAAGACAGCTTATTTCTGCACCTCGCATGATCAAGGGGGTGGGGACCCTGCAACATGTATCCCTAATAAATAAAGCTATAAAAAGGAACACCCAGACTCCTATCCTTTGTCCTTGGCGCTTGGGGCTGCTAGCTTTGCAGTAAGCCTCGTGGGCCTTGGACCCTAAACAACGCTCTCAAAGATCCAGAGAGACTGCCCAGCTGCCTGCTGGGCCCCCTCCCCTTCTCCTCTGAACCAGCCTGCGTCTCCGACTGTGCCTCTGACATGTAAGATATCCTGGGTTACTGGGGTTTGTAATGGAGAACAACTGACATGTCCAGATGTTAAGTGTCTATCCAATAAAATAAAGTTGTACCCACATACTTTAGCATGTTTATTGGCAACCTTGGAACCCGTTTGGGGTAAATTGAGGCACGCCACCTCATTTATTTCCTAACACTCTCTGCGGGGCAAGCCAAATGTATGGTGACCACTCTGGTGGTCGGGGCAAGCTGTGCTCCCTACTCACTCTACCTGTGTGTGTGCTCCATGGCAGTGCTGCCTAGTGGCCATGGACCTCCCCCCCACCTTCCAATTGCCCTGCTTGTTTAAGAACATCTTGAGACTCCCATTGTGGTTTATGGCAGTCTTAGGGTCAAACCGTGAAAGGTGGCAACCCTAATGTCTCATTCCCCTCTCCCATTTCTGTATCCTCTCATTTCGCTTGTCTGGTAGTTTTTTCCTTATAGAAGACAACAAACACTGCTAAAGTCAAATACAGAAAAAATGCAGATTGCCTTCTTTAGAGTAAAGTTGACCTGAAGCATGCAAATTATTGACATGTTTAATTTGGTGGTTGGTCCTTTAAGAGAAGTGTTTCTGACTGACTTGCCTGAGAAAGGGCCTTGGATGGACTGATAGCTTACATACTCACCTACAGAAATTGGTCCAATAAAAAATAATTTGAACTACTTCCCATCTCGTACATTTGGAACCAATGTGGGAACCACACACTGTGTAAAAGCAAATATGATGGCCACTTGGCGGTAGCCCAACACAGCCAGGAAGGGCACTAGGGCTGAACCAAGTAGAAGAATAATTATTCTCGAGTATTTCTGAGTAATCGAGGACTGGGCTTGAATTTCCAAGAGCTACTCAGCAATACTGTAGAATACGTGGTGACACTCGGTATTTGGCTTTGTATTAGGCCATTGTAGCTGGTGATTCATTCTTTACTCATTACTAAGTAAAATACTTGGTACTCAGTTAAATGCGGAGTATTTTGCCTAGTTCCCTAAGTGGGTCAGGGGCGAGCTTCCTAACGTGGCAGGCACGAAGGAGCAGCAAAGCAAGCTTCGCAAGAGGACGAGGCTCATGGAGTCAGTCCACCAGTAACGTTCCCCCAGTGCTGTACAAGACTGGGCTGTCATCTTTTCTCTGAGAGCATGCTGGGAAATGTAGTTCAGCATGCTCCCAGAGAGCTAGCATTCTAATGCTCTCCATTAGTATGCTGGACTAGATTTCCCACCATCCTCCCAGAGACAAGATGGTGACCTAATCTCCTGCTCTGCAGCAGAGAGACATGTAGCACTAAGGTGACCTTACTGGTATCGGGTGGCAAGCTTGCTCTGCTTCGACTCCACAGGTCCTGTCCTGAGTTTGCTGCCTTTCCTACTTGCCACATTAAAGGATTCACATCTACCGCCTGTCACACCTGCATGCTTGATTGAGTTACCAAGTACTGTGACCATTATTAGTTTTTTCAGTACTCAGTAAAATCGGGTCGAGCACTGCAATCCTCTGTAAATAGTATTATTAAGCATTTGTATAGCACCAGCAATGTACCTGGCATTTTACAATTGTAAGAGAGATGATCCCTGCACCAGCGGGCTTATAATCTGAGACAAAGGGGGAGGGGAGGAAACAAAGGGTGGGGGAAACAGAAAGTGACAAGGATACATACATGAACTCGTGAGGTCTCAGATGCACCTGCTTGGCTTAGTTACAAAGGTGTAGTGACTCATTTAATGTTACCCAAGATACAGTGATTCAGGATAAGTCAGCAAGGGGGCGAGGGGAACGAGAAGCCAGGGAAATCTTGATGGGAGAGGTGGGTTTTGAGAAGGGATGTGAAGTTTTGGAGGGAGGAAGCCGAGTGCATGTGTTCAGGGAGGGAGTTCCAGACAGGGGCCGATGCGTTTTGAGCAGGGGAGCCGTAAACAGGCAAGGGTGGGGGCAGAGGAGTGGAGCTCCCGGCCAGGAGTGTAGCGGGAAATACCAAGTAAAACTGAGTGAGAAACAGCCCAGAGCAGCTCGCCCAGCAAACATGCCCATGGGGAAGCATGCGGAACGTGTGACTGGCTGACCCTGCCCTGGGCCCAGAACTCAGCCCGGGGTGCTCGCCCGTGGACGCTGGCCCACTGTGGTTCAGTGGGGCAGGCCTTATGGGTTCCCATGGCTGCTGCTAGTTTAGATTGCTAGCCTAGCCTAGCCTAGTTGACGGCTCCGGTAGCTTAGGCCGCACGAGGGCGGTCTCCTGTCCCGTAGGGCTCTAAAAGTAAGCGATGCCCCCTTAGCCTCAGGGCACTCAGCAACCCCACCCCACAAGGCTATGGCGTGGCACCGCTTGGTTCGCACAGCAGCACGGTGCGCCCGCTCTCAGGGTAGGTAAAGCGGGGCAGGGGCCCAGCCCAGGTTTTCTCGAGGGAAGGCGAGAATTGGGGCGGGGTTTGGGGCTTGGCCGCACCGCAGCGGCTCGGCATACACAGGCTCGGGCGGTGACGCAGCCAGCAGGGCAAGTGCAGCCTCGCCCCGTCTTCGCTCTCCGCCTCAGACGCTGGCAGGGCGCGTGAGGCCACCTGAAGTCCTGCTGCAGGGAAAGCTCCAGACAGGCAGCGCGCGAGACACCTACGTCCTCCAACCGAATCGCCGGCGGGTGACTTCTTTATTGGCCAGAAGGGGGGTCTCGTGACGCGAGCAGCGCGCGCTGCCCGCCAGGCTGCTGCGTGCCTTGTTTCAGGCGTCTCCCGCAGGCAGCTCCATCGGGTCCTAAGGGACCGGCGCGAGCGCCAACGCCTGTGCTTTCCCGCACGGTTCGGCGCTGGCGGAGGCAATAATATGGTGAGCAACGGCCGCCGCCTTGAGTTGCGGGACCCAGGGCCCTACGGCCTCCCGTGCGGGGCAGCGGAGGGTTTGGGCGCGTTGAGGCCTGGGGGAGGCTGTTTCCGCGGGGTCGAGTTACTCGTGTTTGGGGTGCCCGAGCCGCTACGGGGTGGAGAGACTGCTGCGGGGGTTTAGGCCGCGGCCCACCGACCGCTGGCACTGAGCCCCGCGGGGTTGTTCCGGGAGAAGTGGTTGGTGGGATCGCGGCCATTGTCGGAACGCACGCCCCAAATCCCCACGTGGCTGCTCTCGCCTCCAACCTGCGGGGAGGGCCACGTGGCCGAGCCCCGTACTGAAACTTACGGAGGCTGCCCCCAAACGCAGCTTTTTGTTTAAGCAACCACTAAACTCACTATTTCCTCAAATAGGAGTCGTATGGGCCTGCCATCTTCTGATACGTTTATGATCCTGGCTACATTAAGTCTAAAAACATGGTCGCAAACTATTTGGTTACCGGTACTAATGGTGCCAACAGCAACTGCTAAGCATCTTCATAGATAAACTTAATTTACAAAAGAGAAGGCCAATGGAAAGGGTTATGAAAAGTATTCTTTGGAATAATTATGGTGGTTGTGTGGTTCATATTGCGCTAAAAGGAACGTGTCTGCTGAAGAGGTGATTGAATTATTGAAATTGTAGCTTGATACTGGATTATATTTTAATATACTGACGTGGGTTGTCCTTTTTGGCAGAGCTTGCAGTTTATGAAGTGAGTGTCCCAGACAGAATAAAAAACTGTTTCATACAACAACCCCAATTTAACATTCTCCTTAAATCTCAACTTCTGCTCCTGCTGCCAGTTCCTTCCCCCTTGCCCCCTTTCCATTCCTTTCTCTTCCTGTGACTATTTTCCAAGGAACAGTAAATTCAAGGTAGTTGAAACTCCTGATATGGATGCACGTGAACAGAGTGCTAACCTGGCATTATTCAGGAATAGGAAGAGAAGAATGTTCTCCTGAAAAATCAGGTGTACATACTCCTTTAGTTTGTATTACTTCAAAGTAACTGCTGATGTGAGGCTTATCAGATGGGAAATTGACATGGTACTACTTTGGTTTACATGGTTTGAATGCTGCCTATATGGAGTAGCTACTTACTTCAGTTTAATTAAATCAGAAGTGGCTATTTCAGCTTACCCGTTTGCCAGAACATGGCCAATGCTGACTCATCTGTGTAATGGCATTGCCATCTTGTCTCCTAGGGACTGGGAGGGAAGTGGAAAAGTTGCATAACATTTATTCCTATGTATTTTGGTCCAGTGACCCAAACATTCTGTGCCAGTGGATCACCGCCATCCCTCAATTTATTTGTTTCATGCCACCATGCTCCTGCTGGAGAGCCATGACTACAAGGGCAGATGACTTTGGTCCCCACCTGCTTCTGTTCAGGGATGTGTTTTTTGTAGGTCGTACTACAAATTTTATAATATGATGGTGGAGTAGATGGATAATTTGTAATTAGCTTTATGTAAAGCTTTGACTAACGGTCTTCTGCTTGAAATGTAATCATTTAAAAATCTATAGAGTGAGTGTGGTTCTCCTGTTGGTCCCAAATGTAAGAGATGGAGACAAAGTAGTTCAGAAGCTGTTGGTCTGTTACTGGACCACCTTCTGCTGGTAAGAATATGCAAGGCTTTGGGTCCCACAGTGCTCTTTCTCAGGGATGTAGTGTAGGTAGTCAGAAATATATAATATAAACTGAACAAATGCAGGCAGGTGCACATGAGGTGGCATGGAGCAATGTGGGTGGGTTTGCAGGAGGAGGCATGTAAATGGGCTTAGCTTAGTCTGAATCAGACACAGTAACTGGGGGTGGGGTGGGCTTAGGTAGGGAGGAGAGGGGGAGAGATGCTGGATATTTAAAAACAACTCTAAGAATATGTTGGTGTAGGAGACAAAGAAACAATAGGTAGTAAATGGAGAGGATAAGGCTAAAGCAAACATGGGTAGGTGTATAGTAGGAAATACATACATTCAGCCAAGAAATATATACTTACAGCTTATCTATATATAGCTACAATCATAGGGCTGAACAAAAAGATCCTTTTTCTTTTTGGAAGATACCTTGTGAGATTTTGTGCCCTGGACTGAGATCTTGGTCCCAGTACGGAATCTCATAAGATCTTTTTTTATTACAAAAAAAATCATTGTGCATGTGTAAAATGGCTGCCAGGGCTGTTCTGTGCATGCATAGCCCTTTTTCAAAATGGTACTGGCAGAGTTGCTACCATTTTGGAAAAGGGCAGCTGATCTTCACATGTGCAAAGTGGCCACCACACAAGTGCAGAACTCCTGCCCTTTTCCAAAAAGGCAGCGACATTGCTCCTACCGTTTTAGAAAAGGACTGTGCATGCACGGAACAGCCCTGGTGGCCATTTTGTGCTTGTGCAGTTCTCTTTTTTTCTCTTGCATTTCTCAGCAAGAATGCAGCCAAGATATTGCTGATTCTCGGTTGCCAGAATGAACTGAGCCGTGATTCTTACCGAGAATCACGAGAGCAAGTTTCAGCTAGTCCTGCATTTGCTCAGTTTATATATTTCTGACTTAACTATGGTCCATGCCTGAGGGAAGTTAGAATATTCTCCCAGCCTAACCTACCTCACAGGGATATTGTGAGGATTAAAAGATGTTAATTAGTTCTGTGAAGTGCTCAGAGTGCCATAGCAGGGAGGTGCTACATAAAAATTAAAATTATTAATAATTATATTTTCACCAACAGAAGTTGTGTCAATAAGATATAATCTGAGCTACTTTGTCTCCATCAAGAAATCTAGTTATAAAATCTCAAGTACTACACTTATCCAAACCCTCTGCAGATTTGTGGGTTTTTGATTACACTATTTTTTTCTCTCTCATATTGCTCCAAGGAAAACGTAAAATAAAAGGAAACCTTTATGGAAACTAGTGAAGCAGGTGATACCATGTTGATATCAAATACTCAAAGTAGTCGCACAGATAAGACCATTTTTTCTCATAAACCCGTTAATAGAAATCTTGCGTCTTTTGTGTAACAAGAGTAAGTTTAGATTTGTATGATTCATCCAAACGACATAACCCAAACTTTATTTCCTTTCAAAGGGAACACCACAAAAGGATGTTATAATTAAACCTGATGCCCCAAGCACGTTGTTTTTGGAGAAACATGCAGACTATATAGCGTCTTATGGAACAAAGAAAGATGATTATGTACGTATCATCTATAAATACTTATGACTTTAACATGACATTTCTCTGCTTTAGGTGTTGAATAGTGTGTGATTTTAGTGGAAAATATATTTTTTCTTTGATTATGAAGGAAAGGTTACAATGTGGTGCTGAGAGATGACGGCTTTCCTAGGTCAATGATGCTTGGCATGTATTAACTGATTTAAGCTGAAGACTTCTGCTTTAGCTCTAGAATTACTCTGAGACCTCAGGAATATGCTGTTTTAGCACCTTGACTTACTAAGATGTTTGTGTTGTGACATGGTTTAATTATGTTTCATAAAACTTCTTTCTAGCCAAATTACATTCCTGCTTACTGTCCTATACCCAGCATATTAATGCAGCTGGCTGAGTAAATCTCAACCAGATTCCATTTGTGATGTTGCTGTCCGCTAAAACGTCATTTGATTTTTATATGTGTAGCCTTATGTGCAGTGCATTACAGTAACCCAGTTTGAGGATGAAATGGATGGGTAACTATCAAGGTCTACATCTGAGAAGCAAGGTTGCAGTCCTCCTGTCAAAGTACAGAAGAAAGTAGCCTTGGGTACTTCTGCTGTCTGGATGTTGGAAACATCTATGATTTCCATAGGATTTTAGTCTGAAATTCTGTTGAGTCCTACTGGCCTCCTTGTTTCCTTCACATGATTTTTCTATCTGATCAGCACAGGCTTTTATTTTGCTGTTAGGATTCTGTTGATTTTTTTTGCAGTGCTGCATTTGTGGTAATGATAAAAAACCTCAGCAACTTGGCCTTGAGCCAAACCGTTGGTGGAACTTAGCACAGCCGTGTGCTAACCTGTTTGCAGGCTGTATACTTTGGGACTAACATAGGTTCTCTTTCTATACCTGCCCTACTCTCCACTAGGAAACCTGATCATAGTCCCTACTTGCCTGGTGGGGACCCTTCCAAAAACCACCCTCTCCTGGTGGGTGGAAGAGACTAGAGACCTCTGCCTTCCCCATCCTCCATGACTTTAGCCAGGAGGAGAGGAATGGAAAATCTTCCTTGTCTCTTCTTGATAGGCTGCTGACTCTGCAGATGTCAGGAGCAATGGGGACTTCATTCTTCCTCTGCTGCTTCTTCTGGTTGGGGGCCAAATGGGTCCTCGCTGTCACCCCACTCTTCAGTCCCACCACATCCTTTCCCTCTTTGTTCTTCCAGCACCCTGATTCCCCCCCATAGCTCCTGGCCCTCAGATTCCCTAGCCTTTCCATCCCTTTCCTCACTTCTGCAACACTGCCCCATGCCCCTCCCTTCCTCTCCCATATTGCTTCCATCGTTCACCCCCTTCCCCCAAATTTGAAAAGCAAGGCAACCGAAGCCCAGGGCCTCATGAGTTCTACGTTACTGTGACTGCAGCTAGTTTTGTAGAATTTTATGTTTGGTCAAATTGTCTCAGAAAATGCCTCTGTCAGTGCAGAATGACAGTCGGAATGCAGAGCTCTGACTCTTGAGTAAGCCAAAGAGATGTCAGAAATATAGGGTGGCCAGTGGGGTGCTGGTCAATAGTCAAGGACCTGTGTTCACTGTGTTTTCCCTATTGGCAGCAATGGGGAAAATGAAAGATGGGTCCCTGTATGTGCCACAGCTGCTGAAGAGGAGCAGCCAGCCCATCACTACCTGGCAAACAAATGAGATCTCCTGCTGATAGGTCGATGTGATATTTTGTAAGGTTCTTAACATACAAGATGTTCAAGATCGACACACTGGCCCTTTTTAAACAGGCTGCAGCAGAGGGGGCGGTCTGGGCACATTGTTGCAGGGGCAGTGCAGGGGGACAGATGCGTGCCAATCCCCTCACGCATGGAACAACCTACATTGTCGCTGGTTTCTTCGTGGGTGGGGATAGGTGGGTCATGGGAGCGCGCAGCCCCACATTTACATAGGATGCTCCCTCGTGTGGATGATGGGTGTCCATGCAGGGGAGCATCTCGTGTAAAAAGGGCTAATGGCATACCCTGGAAAATCATTTGTATTAAAAGTTTGCAGGATTTAGTTAATAAGCCCAATTTGTTCTGCTTGTAGAATCTGGATTTTCTGCTCATAGAATTTTTTGGAGGGTCTGGGGAAATTACAGAATACAGGGACCCTAGCCAAGCCTCAGTGTCGCAACAAATTATGTAAATTAATCAATTTTGTATTGTTTACTTTGCTCCACTATTATCATCTTGCAGAATCTGGCAGGGGAGGTGGTGTTTGTGCCTTGTCCCAGGCTCTCGCCCTACCAGTAATGAGTTTTAGCCAACAAGTCAACCTTAAGGACTGGTTTTACGAAAGACACATCATTGTCACCATTCAGCCTTTTTGTGATATTTTGGTTGGAAAGAAGACTGCAACCTTTTTGTTTCTCTGATCTGGTACCCAGGTTATGAATACTGCCTTCTTATGCTGTCTTGAGGGACAGTACTTTGTTCCCTTTCTGAAGGGCACTAGTGAGCAGGTTTCCAGTTTTCAAATACAATTCAATTTAGCTTTCTTGAAAATAGGATGGATAAAAATACACACATAGCGTGGAAAGCATCAATTGCAGATTTAGAGGATTTAAAGGGGTCACACCTTTTTGATCCAATTTTAAGTCTTGGTGTCAGCCTCAAGCTTATATACTATTTGATATCAGATTAGGCTACATTAAGAGGAAAATAGAAGATTAGCTCTTTCAGCACAACACCTTTGGCTTTGAGAACGGACTAAGGAAGAAGGTTAAACACACAGTTCAGACTTGCTCAGTTTGAACTGTGCATGTGGCAGTGTGTTCTACTCAATATTTGGAAAGACAAATCTATAATATTACAATTGACATGAAAAACCAGAGGGGTGTGTATTTGCATAAGAACTGTGTAACTATATAACAAGACTTCTATTGGAATCCAGATTTGGCAAATTGCAGCTACATCATTTAGTGAATGGCTGTTGTTTTGTGATGGCCATTTGATGTAGGAATTTCAGCAAAGAATGGTTAGCCAAGAAGGCAATATTCTGTGATCTAGACTGATCTGCTGACTTAATATGTAAACATGTGCAAGTAACTGGGCCCTATGCCTTAGTCATCTAAGCAGGAAAGAAACTTGAGCTGGTTTTTATATTTTAGCTAACCTGTCATAAACAAAGATTGAAATAAAGGACAGTATAGCTGGTGGTTTGGATGGGGAAGATTTGACCTGGAAATTCTGATCATACAGAAATTAATTGGAGTTCAGTGCAGCTAGGAGCTCACCTTAATTTCCAGTGAATTTAGTTTCAGATTTGAAAAATTAAAGCATAATTTGATTAAAACATAAATACTGGAAATAACATTTGAATTACTTGCTGCATGCTTTTTTACGTTGCTTAAGAATTAAAATGTTATGCTTTTTCCAGGAGTACTGTATGTCAGAATATTTGAGGATGAGTGGCGTCTATTGGGGACTGACCGTAATGGATCTTATGGGACAGCTGCAGCGGATGAGCAAAGAAGAAATTTTGGCATTTATCAAATCATGTCAACATGAGTGTGGTGGAATAAGTGCCAGTATAGGTCATGATCCTCACCTCTTATATACTCTTAGTGCTGTTCAGGTAAACATGGAGGGGGGTGGAATAGTGTTTTAATGAATGAATTTGTCCTATATACATTAAATTGTTTTACTCCTTTTCACACTCCTAGATTTGATTATCTTTTGTTTTGGAGGTGAGGCTAGAGGCATAGTAAAATCTATATTTTACTATCGGTGTATGTTTCTGTGTATGTTTGTCTATTGAAAATGTAAGAAAGGCTTGAATTGAATATTTTTATTTAGTTTCTACAGGTAACTAGGATATTCTTCTAAAAACCTATTTGTGATAGAGAACTGACATAAGCTGGATATTTAAGGTGTAACCTACTAAGTGGATGAATATTTTTGTATTGTTTTGGTGGTTAGCATTAATTTTTAGACATTGTACTCTAGGTGTTTAACATATTTTAAGCTAATATGTCTTCCCCACCTGCCTATCTATACTCGGGTAATATTTCCAAGTGAGGGTGGTGATAAATCAGTATCTGACAGTGTTTACCATCAGCAACAGAAGAGACCCTCCCCACTTGTTTAATGTTCTTTCCATCTACAGAATTACGGATTTAAGATCTGCTTGTGCTGAGCTAAGAAAAGTTGCCCAAACCAGTTCTAGATACCCTTAAAACTAGTTCAGCTCAGTTCAAATACTATTTGGTCAGATGGTTAAAATGGGGCTTGGAAGTTAAAATATCTAGTAAGGGGGATTAGTAGTCCATATCTCTGAGAGGTGCGGCCAGTATCTCTCTCCAGGTCAATGATGAGTTTTGGCATGTATTATCTGAATCTGAAGCTGATGTTTGTCATCACTTTAGCTCTAGAATTACTCTGAGACCTGAAAAAAATGTTTGCATACTGTTTTAGACTAAGCAAGACATCCTAATTTGGGGCACTACTTCTGTCCCTATTGAATAGTCTTCCACTTGTCTTAGGTTTGAGCACTAAAACGTGCCTCAAGTTTGATTGGTATAATGATTTTATAAAACATTCTAGACTCAGTTTTATTCCCATCTTTAATGATCAGTCAAATTATACAAAGTCAGCTCATTGCAAGGATGGTGTAGCTCTTGTCCTTTCTATTTATCTGGAGCTTAAATATATGTAGCCTTTTTGTTAGCTGTTGGATTATGTAATTTTGCATAACTAAAGCTGGATGACATTTTCAAAAATGAGTCTCTACTGTGTTCTTACTAGCTACTGGAAAGTCCAAATTGTAATTGGGCACTCGGATTATTTCCTATGGTACTCTTTATCTAGAAATGTAACCAACATCACCATGCATGTACAAATATCGAATTGCTTTATACTCTTCAGCACCAGTATAAGTATGTCTCTTATCAGACTCTGTTGTTGTTGTTGTTGTTCTTGAACTTGAGCTGGTGGTGACTAATTTTGATTTGAACCTTGCTGTCACTTAAATACATACAGAAATAAAACCCTGAAACAGCTGTGTCCCTAAATCACTCTGGGCTGCCTGTGGCGGGAAGAGCGGGGTATAAATTTTGTTAAATAAATGAATCGTAATTCAGCCACAAATTGTAATAACAAGCCAATGCCTTATCCCATGTTTGAGACCACACATTAAAATAGAATATTTTGAGCTCTATGCAAACTCAGAGGGTTATTGTAAAAGGGAAGTGGCTGTTGAAAATTTTCATGGTAGCAAATTTTTGACAAAGCATAATTACATTGGATGATTTCTTAGAAACTATTCATTGGGGTACTCTTAATAACTAGAAAACATTGCCCTATTTTAGATTTTTTTTTTATTTGAGCTGATTCTTGTTTTGCAGATACTTACTCTCTACGATGGTCTTCATGTTGTGGATGTAAATAAAATTGTTGAGTACGTAAAGAATCTGCAAAAGGAAGATGGGTCATTTGCTGGAGACAGATGGGGTAACATACGTGTTGTTAAAATCTAATGGCTGGCTTTAACACTTCATATTGGAAGCAATGAAGGATGAATTCCCGTACATGGTTTTTCACTTCTTTGTATTATGTATGAACAGCACTTTTTATTTCCCATGCTATGGCTTTATTGTTTTTTTTTTTTTTTAAAAAGGCATTAAGAGCCAGGCATTTGTCATTGCTTTTTAAGGTATTTTTATAGATGGACTTTTTCAAATCACATTCAAAACTGATTAAACCTTTATAGAAATTTCTGAACCTCAAAGCTTATTGGGGTTGTGACAGTGTTGTATTACTACAGAATTGTAGATCAGATAAATATTTGTGAATGTGATATATTTATGTAATAGCCCTCTATAGAGCTGCAGGAGTGACTCTATAGTAAATATATTATGTATATCTGTTTTATCCCGCCCTTTCTTCGAAGGCTCATGGAAGAAATACAGAAATACATAAACAATAAAGCATATAAAACATATAAAAAACAATAAAATATCTTTAACCTCTCTACCCTACCCCAGACACCAGGCGAAACAAAAAAGATCTTGTACCTCTTCTGAAGTCAACTTGTACTCTATTAAAATCATGAAAATACTACGTGTTATAAAATTAAGATTTTTATCATATCACTGAAATTTTGTGAAAGGGAAGATTGATTTGGTAAAGGTAGAATATTTCCAAATTTCATCCAGATCTGTTGCAAAATGGCTGTTAGTTTGAAAGTTGGTGGCAGAACTGCTTAAAGTTATCCGACTGGAGGTGTAGAGGTGTTTTGAAAACTCAGGTTTGCAGTCTAGTAGTTTCCTGTGTTCGGGTTTTTAAAATCCAGCATGTGGATTTTACGTTATGTTTTGGAGTTCCTGTATTATCAAATGGAGAGAGTGAACTTGTGAAATTATGCCATGCGTGCAGAGAACACTGGTGCAGGTTCAGCGGATGGGCTGGTCCCTCTATCGTATTTGCCACTCGGGGAGGCCTGAGGCAGCTGGTTGCCAGTCCCCACCCTTGAAGCTTAGGAGCCGGGTGAGGGGCTGTTTTTAAAAGTCCCAACAGTCAGTATTTTTTCCACATTGGTACTGTTACAGGAAGGGGAATGTAGTGTATTCCACTTTAAAAAAACATGGGAATTATAGAATCAAAAACCCTTTGGTATAGGAGAGGAATTAAGGCTCTTACAATTCAGCCATACTCCCAAAAGCATGGAAATTGTAAGTTAAAGCTCCTGTCTTAACTTATTCATCAAGTAAGCATTAAAAACATAGTCTAACATATTGTGCTCACTTACAACTTACTCAGTGCACCCACAGTTTGCTTTGGTGTTTCGGCCCCAATCCTTTCTCTGCAGGTTGGGAGCAACGCTGAAGCTGGGGACAGTAGATGGTCGTCCCGTTCACATCTCCTCCCTCCCCCCAAATATATGCTTTCATTTGGGTAGTGGAACAAGGTTGATGGATATGAGATGTGTACAGGGAAACAAGACGAGGGAATAGCTGTGCTTTGGTTGGGGGGGGGGGGAAGTGTCTATCATGAGGGGGCAGTCAGATGCTGGGGGAGTGGTTATGGGGGAAAGGCTGAAAAGTGGGGTATTTGTATGCACGGGTGAGGCTGGGGGGCGCAAGACGGCAACGGTCAGACAGGTGTTGTGAGGGATATATATTGGGTGACAAGCCTGAGAGATGGATGATGTGTCTTCACAGAGAAGACGGGGGCAGCCAAGGGTGGGGAGAAGTTTGTTTGGGGAGGGGGTTACCCAGGTTGTGATGGGGTATATATGGGGGAGAAGGCTGAGATGGGTGATGTGTATTCAGGGACAAGGTTTGGGGGACAGACGGGTTTGGAGTGAAGTGTGTTTTTCATATATGCTTTCAGTTGGTCACGGGTTTGAGGGTCTGCACCCCCACTTCACTGGGTTTGAGTGACTCCGTTTCCCTTGCGCACAGCTCTCTTGAATTAGTTTCTCTCTCTGACTAATTCAAGTGTGCCACAATGAAACTCCTTTGTCACACAAGGACCCGATCCCGTTTACAGATGCTTTACTCTCTGGGTTCGCAAGAGCTTGAGGGCTCTTGTTGCTCAGTTGTGTTATAATGTTAGACACAGACACTTCTTCATAAAGTGTCTGGAGGCCGTGGCGGAATGGATGTGGCAGAGCAGACTGAAGCTCAACCCCGATAAGACGGAGGCGATGGTGGTGGGGAGAGCGAGGGAGGTGTCGGCCCCCCTGATTGGGGCGGGTTTGCCCTCCCGTAGGCTCACCAGATCCGGAGTCGGGTTGGTGCTGGACACGGACCTCCGCCTGGAGCAGCAGGTGGAGGCAGTCGCAAAGGCTGCCTTTCGCCAGTTGCATCTGGTGCGGAGGCTGCGTCCGTTGGTCTCTGGCCCGGACCTGGTCTCCCTCATTCATGCCTTCGTCACCTCGAGGCTGGACTACTGCAACGCGCTCTACGTGGGGCTTCCCTTGTGCCTGGTTCGGAGGCTGCAGCTAGTGTAGAATGCGGCGGCCCGTCTCCTTTTGGGGACGGGTTGTCGGGAGCACATAACACCTGTGCGCCGGGCTCTGCACTGGTTGCCGATAGCGTGCCGAGCCAGGTTCAAGATGTTGGTATTGATTTATAAAGCCCTTCACTGTCTTGGCCCCTCATACCTCAGGGACCGCCTCACCCTCCGCGCCCCGGAGTGGTCCCTTCGGTCTTCGGGGGTGCCTTCTTGGAGGTCCCCCGTGTTAAGCGGGGGGCCACAATGGAGAGGGCATTCTCGGTGGCCGGGCCGCGTCTCTGGAACTCCCTACCGGAGGAAGCTCGCCTGGCCCCAAGCCTTCTGGTTTTTCGACAACAGTAAAACCTGGCTGTTCGCCCAGGCCTTTGGGGAGTGGGGGAGGGTTTAGGGGATTTTTTATCTCCCCTGCCCACTGATCTTTGTCCCGGGCCCTGTTCTTAAATATTTTAAATATTCTTAAATATTTTAATATTGCAATTGTATTTTATATATTTTAAAGTGTTCTTATGGATTTTACTGTTGGAAGCCGCCCGGAGTTGTGTTCAGGAGGGGCGGGGTACAAATCAAATCAATCAATCAATAAATATAAAGATAAGTAAGTCTATTGATTACATATGCAAGATAGTTGATACAGAGTGGTTATTAGAAACCAAAGGTAAGCATAATGCATACCTAATCTATACTGTTTGAGTTCCTAAATTACGCATCTTACCCTACCCAGGTCCAGAAGTTCTGGTTTCTCAGTCATAAAGGTAGTCACTGGGCGTTGGCTTCTTAGTTGGTAGAAAGCAAAATCATGTCTCTCTGCTCATGTTTCTGCAGCTTAACTGCTGCCTGACTGCTTTCACATGTAGATCAGTTCTCAAGATGGCTTTAGGATGGAAGAGCCCCTTTAGGTGACTTACTGGCTCATTTAAATAGTTTTCCTCCCCCCTTTGTCTCTGTTCCCGCCTTTGGGGAATCGTGGGGTCGGTCATGTACCAACCGAGGCAAACACAAAGGCCCATCTAAATCTCTCCAGGGTTCCGTCTGGCAAGTGTTCTGAAATCACATTTTAGTATCTGTTTGTATTTCCTGCAGCCTGGTGATGTGTCAAAGCCCTAATTTGAGTCCTACAGCTCTCAATTGTAACCTTACATGCCTGTGGATCCTTTGGCATTACATATTTACCAGACTTGTAGTCTACATGTAGTCCCGTGTTACACGTGTGTGACCCTATGTTCCTCCGTGACAGTTGGGTTGGGGACAGTGGGACATCCATGTACTGGGGGTGGGTGTATATGGGTATGTGTGGTAGACAAGACTGCAGGCAGCCAGAGCTGGGGAGTATGTGTGTGGGCAACAGGAAGCCACATGCTGGGAGGGTGTACATGTGGGGATGAGGGTTGGCGTCAGCCGGGGTGGGGAGCAGTGTGTTTATGGGGAGGGGGCACCTAGGTGCTATGGGGTGTATATGAGGGGTGAGGGGAATAAGACTGAAAGACGGGCAGTGTATATTCGTGGACAAGCATTGGGAACAGTTGGGGGTGGAGGAGAATTCTGTTTGGTCTGTAGTGGAGATGGGGATCAAGTCCATAATGTTGGGCTGAGGAGGAGGAGGTTGCTGTCCCTAGCTTCAGTGTTGCCCCCACCTCCAGAGGAAGAGGATTGGGGCTGAAAGACCAAGGCAAAGTGTGGGTGCATTGAGCCTAAGTTGTAAGCGAGCACAATATGCAAGACTACAATGTCTTTGACTTACATAGCGTGCAAGTTAACGCAGGAGCCTTAACTTACAATTTTCAAGAGCCTTAACCTTTCTCTTAAACCAAAGGTATTTTGATCCTATAATGTAACTGTAGGGGAGCGTTTTCAAAAGACCATTTGCTACTTCATGATACAAAATTATTTTTGCATCGTGCTTCTAAAAAGGTTGATTTATAACTTTTTTAAAAGTGTATCTGTGCATGTTTAAAAATATTTCCTTAGTTATAGAATTGTGGTGAAAATGTATACTTTTTTAAAGTATAAGACACCTCTCTTCTTTGGTTCCATTTTTTTTTTTGTTTAATAAAAGGCACTGATCAAGATCTTTCAGCATATATAGTCCTGAACATACGTGGCTAGGTCCTGAACCTTAAAATAGTACCAGATATCCATGACCAACATGAATACTGCTTCAAGGTTTTCATACTAAAATAATAAAACCTAGTGGATTATATAAAGTAAATCTTGTGACTTTTTCTGATTGGATGACTGAAATGCACTACCCCAACCTCTTGAGATGCACTGCATGCTAATCTGCCCAGTAGTCTATACATACAGAGATACTCAAAGAAGAAAGTTTAGTTATCTGTAATTATTGTTCTTCATGAGCTTCTGTATACTCGCCCTCCCCCTCTAGCTTCCCCTTTGCTGGGAATGCTCTACTTGTGGGTTTGTAAGCCTTGAGAGAATGAACTGTGGTTGGACAGGATGTGCATCTATCTATATGTTTAAACATGTCCAGCATTTTACACCTTAGGGCACAATCCTCATTCATCCACTGTGTAAGGGGGTTATGTGCACATGTTGCGTGCCAAAGTGCCATGCTACACTTCATCCGGAGCCAAATCCTCTTTCACAGTGAAAGAGCCCAGCACAGCCCCTCTACATGGTCCACATGTAATAAGAGGTGTGTTCCACACTCACGCGCTGTCTTGCCCTGAGTGAGAATAAGTCTTGCATTGATATTGATCAATTGGTGGGTTTTTATATTCAGTGGGAATCATGCTAACTACAAAATGATTAAATTATTGTTCTGTCCATACTGTTAGCCTGCAAGTTTTTATTTAGTAAGTATCGGGAAATAATGGGAATGTATTGGTCAAAAGAATTGTAAGCTAGTGATTTCTCTTTAACATACCATGTGTTTAATGAGTTACTTGAACTATTCAGTGCATGTTACTATACATGTATAATTATCCAAATTTGTGCCTTGTAGTTACGCTATTTCTTTTTTTTCCTGTATTTTTTTCCTCCTCTCCATATAGGAGAAATAGATACAAGATTCTCTTTCTGTGCTGCTGCAACACTAGCTCTTTTGGTAAGTTTTGAAAAAGGTGGATAGCAAATTATAACTGACAAATGGGGTTCTCTGGGAACAGACAGACAAGATGCTGTAGAAGCTATTCAGAATTTACCTGGTGGAAGGGTAGAAGAAACACATTTAAAAAGATTTTTTGCCTTTCAGGGGAAGCTGGATGCTATTGATGTTGAAAAAGCAGTAGAATTTGTTTTGTCTTGTATGAACTTTGATGGAGGATTTGGTTGTAGACCGGGGTCTGAATCTCATGCAGGACAGGTAAGTAGTGTTACTTGCTCATTGGAAGTTTTTTAAATTAAATATTTAATAATTAAATAATTAATAATTAAATATTTTTAAGATCCAGGAGAGAGTCCTGGTGCTGTTTAATATTTTCATCAGTGACCTAGATGAAGAAATTGAGTGTACTAATCCAGTTTACAACTAACACACAACTGGGAGGGATTTCAAGAACCTTAGAGGATAGGATTAGAATGCAAAATGATCTTGATTAAATTGAAGAAGTGGGCTGAAAACAATAGGATAAAATTCAGTAAAGAATATGATGAATTTATATGCATGAAAGAAAAAAACAAATGCACAATTGCAAAATGAGGGATAATTGGCTAGGCAACAATGCTGCTTAGAAGAATCAGGTTTTAGTGAGTTGCAGACTAAACATAAGCGAGCAACGTCATGCTGTTGCAAAAAAGGGAAACGTTTTTTGTTGCATTAATAGAAGCATACTATCCGAAATGTAATTGTTCCGTTCTGCTTAGCAGTAGTCATGGCTTGACTGGAGTACTGTGTCCAGTTTTTGGCTCCATGCTTTTGGGGGAGGACATTGACAAATTGGAGAAAATTCAGAATTGTAAAATGAAGATGATAAAAGCTCTGGAATGCAAGCTCTAGAAGGAAATGTTGACAGATATTTATCTAATCTATTCTTTGTGGGATGGATTATATTAAACTGGTCCTGTTTAAGGATGAGGTGAACTAGATGACCTTTTAACCCTTAGCCAATGTTTGAGGTTAAAAATCTACCCTGGGTGCATTGATTTCTGGAACAACACACACAGTTGTGACTTGATTAATTTGCCCTTGTAGTAGGACATTCCACCCCAGAAATCTCCAGAACTGCATTGAGTTTGCCATGGGGTACATTTTCTACCCCAGCCAATGTTAAGCATGTCTTTTTATGTTTGTTTTTTTAGAGGAAAAAAAGCCCTAAAGTTATTCTTGAAAGAAAAGTGCCCCAAGGCACTTGTAAATGGCTTTAACAGCCTGCCCCCCTGCCAGGATGTCACATGCTCAGCTAATCTATTTCTCTTTCCGTGCTGGCCTCGCCTTGCCCTAAGTCCAGGCCTGTTCACTTATCTGCTAGTTAGCCATTTAGGTTTGGGTGTGTAACATGACACGGAACACATTCTGCACTGATACTTCAACAATAAAGGCAGAGAGTCCATTTTGAACATGCAGCATGGAACCAAATATTTTGCAGAAGCTGAGGAGATAAAAGCTCCTTCCACAGTAAGTGTTAGCTCACATTCCCAAATGTTTCGCCTGTGTGTAAGTGCCCTTGGAGAGTTGTAGGCTCCCTCTGCAGAGGGGCGTGTGTGCGTGTGTGCGCGCACGCTCAGTCATGGGAAAACAGGCGATCTGGTGACATGCTTTCAGGAGAAGGGAGGTTTTAAGGGTGGGCGGCGTGCAAGTGTCTTTGCAGGGTGGGAGGTTCCCTCTGCAGAGGGAAGGGGTAGTTGATGGGGGAGATGCCCAGCCATGGGGAAACTGGCACCCTGGTGCCATCCTTGATAGCTTTATAAAGGAACACAACTGTCCCTGGTTGATTGGGATGTTCTTAGGGTAGAAAATATACCCCAAACACAGTGTACATTTTTTCATGACATTGGTTAAGGGTTAATATCACTTTCAGTCCTACAATTCTATTAATTTCATCTACAAAGTTTTTGATATTGAATAACCTTTTGTGCTGTGGTCTTATAGATTTCAGATTCTACAAAGATAAACTGCAGGAGATTTTCTAAAAACTTTTAAAGACTGAATATAAAGCTATAATTGAGATTTGCACTCATGTTCTTAGTGAGGTAAAAATAATTGTGTTACAGTGTAGGTATCACAGAGGCCTAAGTATTATCCTTTTTTCTGTTGGATCAAGGAATCAGTTTAGGCAATTTGGAGTTAGTGGAGACAATAATAGTCTGGTATATTTGTAGAGATAACATGATCAGTCTCTAGATGGAGATGTTGGCCAAGTTCTTTTAAAGTGACAATTTTGAGTCAAGAGAAAGCTGTGGGTACTATACAGGAAAACACAACTTGTTGGGCTTTGTGAATATTAAATGTCTTAATCAGCCTGATCCTCAAAGTTTTAAAAATGCATTTTGGTATTCATGATAGTAGTTTAGTACAACTTTTAATGATTGCATTGTTGATTAACTTTGCAGTTTCCTATACAAGCAAATACTTGGCTCTTGTGCTTGGATTTTTTTTTTGGGGGGGGGGGGAATCTGACATTGACTTTAAATGAGGTCATTGTGAAAACAATGACTTTAAACATTGACTTTAAATGAAGTATTTTGTAATTAAATTGCGTGATATGAAAGGGTGGAATCCTACTTTGTAGACTTCCTATATTTTGTTTAGTTGTAATTAGTTCTTAAATACATATGAACTTTATATCTGTAATTTTAGATCTATTGTTGCACAGGATTTCTGGCTATAACAGGCCAGTTGCACCAAATAAACGCTGACTTGCTGGGCTGGTGGCTTTGTGAACGTCAATTACCATCTGGAGGTCTTAATGGAAGACCAGAGAAGGTATGTTCCATATTGGTTTATTTAAAAAACTAGTGCAGAGATTCTTATTTCTGAAGCAGAAAGACTCCACCCCCCACCCCAAAACCACTACCCTTCCCTCCTCAAATTGTAGATCTTCCACCCTCTGCAAAACTGTACGATGATTTTTACTTGCTATTGATCTGATTCCTTGCTCTGCAAAATAAGCATGGGGTGAAATAAGCATGGAGTCCCAGTTCAGACTCTCCAGTACAGTTTTTAAATAGTTCAGAGTCCTAGTTCAGCAAGATGCTTTAGCACATGCATTACTTTAAAAACGTGAGCAGAAAATATTTACTTTATTTTAACCATAGCAAGTTGGACATGCACACTGTACTAATCCGGTGTTGGGATCAAACAGATCCCAATTAAGCCATAAATAATTTTTTTTTAAATGGGGGTTAATTTGAAAAGCACAACTGCCTAGAAAAAAATTCATACTGTATCAAGATTTTGTAGGAAGAGGACAGGAATAGGAATAAATCAAAAGGCAGCAGGGATCAGTAATAGCCCATGATGGCCACAGTGTTAATACTAGCAACTACACAGGAATAGCAGCCGAATTTTCCACTGGTGTGCCAAGTGTTTACCAAGCAATTAGTGATTCCATCTAATTATCTTTGTATTCCTCTGAGATAGCTCCATGAATTCTGATATCTGCCTATTGGCCCTTTTCACACAGACACGAACACTGATAAAATGGGTTACATTTTATTATACATGTTGCAGGGCACCCATAGAGCACACCTGCAGCCCTTCAACATGTATAATAAAATGTAACACCCATTTTATCAGTGTTGGTGAAAAGACCTTACTGCAAAAAGGTCAATTTAATGTTAATGTTGACTCTTACTCACAAAAGGGTCACTTAGCAAGTAAATGGAGGTGTCATTAGCACACATTGTATTCCTCTGAGATGGCTCCACAAAGTCTCCTGATCTGCCTTTAGATAACCACCTTACTGGAAACAGGTTTTAATGTTAACCCATACTGACCAAAAGGATCACTTAGCAAGTAATGGAGGGGTCCAATTGCCTCCATATGGTTGGTTGATAAGTATTTTTTTAAATGAACTCTGCAAACAGCTATGATAAAGAACACAGTGTTGAAGGTTCACACCAGTAAGGTTATAAATGCAAAAAAAATATACAACTCAGTTTATGTTGGTAAGGTGGTTCTTTAGCGTGGGGTATAATAGACCCCCTCCCCCAAGTGTGAACATAAGAAGTGCCATACTGGGTCAGACCAATGGTCCATTTAGCCCACCATCCTGTCTCCTGACAGCGGCCAATCACTGTGGCTTGGGAGACGCTCCCAACAGGTCACGTTGGGGGATCCGTTCCCTGTTGCTTTCCCCCAGCTCCCGTCATGTTCCCTGATAGTGTCTGGCTAATAGCTGCTAATGGACCTATCTTCCAGAAACTTGTCCAAACCTCTTTTAAACTCAGCTATAGTACTGGCCCTTACCACAGCCTCTGGCAGTAGATTCCACAACCTAATTATACGCCAAGTGAAAAAATATTTGTTTTAAACTTGCCACCCATGAGTTTCATCGAGTGTCCCCTAGTTCTAATACTGGCTGAGAGAGTAAATAACTGTTCCTTGTTTATTCGTTCCACACCACTCGTGATTTTATAGACCTCTATCATATCTCCTCTGTCTCCTCCAAACTGAAGAGCCCCAACCTACCAAGCCTCTCCTCATACGGGAGTCCTTCCATGCCCTTGATCATTTTTGTTGCCCTTCTCTATACCTTTTCTAGTTCAGCTATGTCTTTTTTGAGATGGGGGGGACCAGAACTGCAATATTTGAGGTGTGACCGCACCATTGGTTTGTATAGACATTGACATCCTCAGTTTTTTCTCTATCCCCTTCCGAATAATTCCATTTGTTTTTTGACTGCTGCTGTACACTACGCTGTGGATTTATTGTATTGTCCACAAGCACCAGATCATTTTCCTTAGTGGTAACTCCTAGCTTAGTACCCAGCGTTGTGTACGCGTAGTTTGGATTATTTTTCCATATGTGCATGACTTTGCACTTGTCCACATTAAATCTCATTTGCCATTTAGATGCCTAGGCACCCAGTGTCGTAAAATCCTGTTGCAGTTCCTCAGTCTGCTTGTGTTTTAACTACCTTGAATAACTTGGTGTCGTCTGCAGATTTGATCACCTCACTCTTGACACCCTTTTCCAAATCATTAATGAATACACTAAACAGCAGCGGTCCCAATACAGATCCCTGAGGCACACCACTTTTTACATCTCTCCATTGTGAAAACTGACTACTTAGTCCTACTCTTTGCTTTCTATCTTTTAACCAGTTTCTGATCCCTAGTAAGACACTACCTCCCATCTCATGACTTCTTAACTTCCTCAAGAGTCTCTCATGAGGGACCTTATCAAATGCTTTCTGGAAATCCAGGTACACTATATTTACTGGGTCTCCCTTATCCACATGCTTATTTACACGCTCAAGAATTCCAACAGGTTAGTGAGGCATGACTTACCTTTACTATATCCATGTTGACTCTTCCCCATTAAGCCATGTTTGCCAACATGCCCTGTAATTCTGTCCTTAATGATTTCCAGGATCGCCTTTTAAATATCAGGGTTACATTTGCCACCCTCCAGTCCTCGGGTACAGTGGCAGATTTTAGTGACAGGTTACAAATTATTAACAGTAGGTCTGCGATTTCATATTTGAGTTCCTTCAGAACTCGGGGGTGAATGCCATCTGGCCCTGGTGACTTACTAGTATTCAACTTGTCAATTTGCCCTAGAACATCCTTTATCGTCACATTGATTTGTAACAGCTCCTCCAATTTCTCGTCCACAAAGCAAGGATCCAGCGTGGGTACCTCCCCAAAATCCTCCACTGTGAAGACGCAACCGACGCAAAGAACTCATTCAGCTTCTCTGCAATGTCCTTATCCTCTGTGAGCGCCCCTTTTACTCCCTTGTCATCTAATGGCCCAACTGACTCCCTAGCAGGCTTCTTGCTGCTCATGTATTTGAAACCGTTTTTGTTGCTTGTTTTTGCTTCTTTAGCAAGCGTCCCTTCAAAATCTCTCTTGGCCTGCCTTATTAACACTTTATGTTGCCAGTGTTTATGCTCTTTCATATTGTTTTCATTGGGACTAGCCTTCCATTTCTTAAAGTGATAATTTTGTAGTGATATTTTTGCGCACATGAAAAAGTCATTAACGAAAACCTACAATGCTATATTTCTTTCTATTTTCATTTGTTGTGAGAAAATAAGGAAAGAACAGGTTCTGGTTTAAACATTTAAAGAAATAATAAATATTTATTTTTAGCAGCATTTTGGGGGTCTGTATTACCCCCAGCACCCCTAGGTGCATAGTACTTTCAGTTCCCCATATAATTGAATTGGGGTCAAACTGATCCCCAGCAGCATCAGAATAAAAACCTTAAATAAAAAAAAATTACAAGGTTGGGGGCGGGGCATGAAACACCACAGAGCAATTAAGCCCATTATGTTGACAAAGTCATAGAGTATGGAGTGGCAGTAGTTTGCTTAAAAAAAAAAATTAACTCTTTTTTACCCCTCTCGGGTCAGTTAGATCCCACCTATCAGTCTATGGTTAAAGTAATTTTAAATAAATAATATACACTACTGAGTTCGTTCTATGACATCACTATATAGTCAGCTCCTGATTCAGCAAGCATGTCGTCGGTGTGCGTTAAATCAGCAGTCCCCTACCTTAGTTAAGTATATTGCTATAATCTGCTTGAATGTATTGTGGTGTCATTACAAATATCCTTCTGAAGGATTAGTGTAAATTAGTTCAAGATTATGGCTATAGTTCTTACAATTATAAAACATTTTATTGCATGTTTATCCTGCATGTGACAAGATTCATCAACTGAAAAATAATCCAAAAAGTAGAATTTTAGTCATTACTTACATTTTCCTAAGGGATGCAGTTGACAAAGCGCTTTCACAATAATTTGAAAAAGACATGGAAAAAATATTACTACCAGTTGAGCCTTTTCTAAATGACCTAATTCCACAGAAGGCAATGCCAGATCTCAAAGATGGCAAGCTATGGAGATTCTGTATGGTGGGTGAATGAAAATACAACCTGTAATGAAATTCTACAGAAGAGACTTCCCTCTCAAAATTTTCTCTTCTTCCTCTCAGAAGAATCTGGGCAGTATGTAGAGGTTGTTGCCCAATCCAGAGCCGTTTTTGATTTGAGTCCCTGTCGGTTCTGATTTGTCAGTATTGGGCCAGAGTTTCCAGTCAGAACAAGGCTCTAGTGGTGTAGCTGTTGTCCTTGTTACTGTGCATAAAACTATCTCTGCTACTGCAGCCCATTTAGTAACTTTTTAAAACCAGCACGCCCTCAGCCCTAATATTCTGTCACTATATTCACCAGTTGCCAGATGTATGCTATTCATGGTGGGTATTGGCGTCCCTGAAGATAATTGGGAGGCTGCATTGGATTGACAGAGAGAAACTGCGCAGCTTTATCTTGGCTTGCCAGGATGAGGAGACGGGAGGATTTGCTGACAGACCAGGAGATATGGCAAGTTATCCACATCTTGGGGTTGGCCTTTTTTTGTTTTAAAAAAGAAAACGGCTTTAGCCATTTCTCATTTCAAAGCATGACTTCCAAGCAGGATTTAGTTTTGCAAAAGGCCCGTATTCTATAGAATATTCTATGACTAATAGAGGTCATGTGACCATGAACAGGTTACTGCTTATCTGTTTTTCCACCATAGTGCATGTGACAGTCCTCTCCTTGGGACTGTGGGTGTTTTTAGACAAGTGCAGTCCCACCCATCATGTTACCCACCCATCATGCATGTTTCAGGGCTGCGTAGGGTGCCGGTGTGGCCCTGTAACATACATGATGGGTGGAGAGGCGCTTGTCGAAAAACACCCTGTTCCCAGAAAGGAAACATCTGTCTATGTTGTGAAAAATGCACTGGTTTGTAACCACAATAGAGAACTACATAGTAAAGCTAGGAAATTATTCCCCTAAAATTTTTCAGTCTGAGACACTGAAGTGTGCATTTGATGGTGTTTCAAATTTTATAGTAAAGTATGGATAAAAATGTGGTGGCCGCCATGTTTAGTTTGTCAGAAACAACGAAGTAATACAGAGGTGAAAATACCACTTCTGTGGACTGGCAGGTTTTGGTAAGAGATTTTGTGGGTTACTGTGATATTTGTGCTACTTAAAGGTGCTTAAGTGCCTCGTACACCTGTGTATTTCACTTGCTAGTTTATAAATCCACATCTCCAGTCCTCTCTGCCAACGCTACAATTTGCCAGGTAGCATAGGTTGGCAAATGTAACCTTGGTTTCTAAGATGGTCTCCAGAGGTGACCCTGGAAACTACAGACCGGTAGGGATATGCCTTTCCATTTCTTTATTAGAATAACAAAACTGAATGAGCCGCCTTTTGTTCTTGTTGTTGAATAAAATAATGGAAAAAAAAGTTTGTGTTTTGTTACTTTGGCTGTAACTTCGTTCATCTAATTTGGATGAAATATGGAGAGATTGTACCTCCCAAGATTGGATAAAGGGTCCCAACTTTTATAAGCAATTACATTTTGTGATTTGAACAGAGGTGGCACTTGCCTTTCCAGCTGTAACTTCTTTAGTTTCCATCCAATATGAATTAAACTAGGACAGATTGTACCCCTCTCCAAAGTTATCGTCTTTGCCAGATTTCAGAAAGATTGGATAAAGGGTCCAGATGTTAAGCATTTAGTTTGCACATTCATTTCTGGCTGTAACGTCTTTGTATGGTGTGAATGAAATTTGGAAGGATTGTACCTTGCACCCAGGGGATTATACCTGCCAAATTTCAGAAAGTTTGGATAACGGGTTTTAATTTTATAAGCAGTTGAACTCTTGTGATTTTTAACAAGTTGTGCAAATACTAGCCCTGAACATTTGGTGACACACACAAAAATTTCAGGAAAATAACTGGGACTTCAGACAGCAAGGCAGAGGGGGGAGGAAGTAGACCATCAATCAAAACATGATTGACACATCCATGCTGGCCAATTGGCATCCCAAATGCATCCTGCAGCACTGTGACCGAGGACATAAGAGAACCCCTTATTGGTTCTTTCCTAAGCAGATGCTTCCAACTTTCCAATAACAAAAGGGGGAGTTGGATTGGGCAAAGTACAGAAAGAGGGTACATGACTGACATTTCTGCTGGCCAGTAGGCATCACAAAACCCATCTTGTACCAATGTGACAAACATTAGAGAATCCTGTTTAAAATCACAGACCTCTTATTGCTTATAAAATTGGGACCCTGCCTCCAATCTTCATGAAATTTGGCTGGGGTGATCCCTTCTTGAGGGAAACAACCTGTCCAAATTACATACAAAGTGGATGGAAAACAAAGACGTTACAGCTGGAAATGTGTGCAAACCATGAAACAATTAAATTGCTTATAAAATTAGGACCCTTTATCCAATCTTTATGAAATTTGGCTGGGATGGTCCCTTGCCTGGAGGGTATAAGAAGTCCAAATTCCATCCAAATTGGATGGAAAACACAGACGTACATTTAATTACCTATAAAATTGTAACCCGTTATCCATTATGAAATTTGGCAGGGATGGTCCCCTGGGTGAGGGGTACAAGCACTCCATATTTCATGCAAATCAGATGAAAACTGAAGATGTTAACAGCTGGAAATGCATTAGTTTCAATCGGAAATGCAAAGCAAAAATGAAAGTAATAATAATAATAAGCATTTATATAGCGCCAGCAATGTACCTGGCGCTTTACAAAGAATGAAACAAAACAAAAATTATGTGCACAGGCCTACAGACTGGTAGGCCTAACATTAGTACTGGGCAAACTGGTGGAGACCATTGTTAAAAACAGTGTTATTAGGCATATTTGGCAAGCACGATTTGATGAGTAAAACTTCAGGAATGTTATGCCTCAGTAACCTCTTTAGAATTTTAGGAGATTGTTAATAAACATGTAGATAGGAGTGGTCCAGCTGATACAGTATATTTGGATTTTCAAAAAGCTTTTCACAAAGCCCCTCACTAGATACTCCTGAGCAAACTAAGTACTCATGGGATAAGGTGAAGTGTCCTGTCCTGGATTGGTAGCTGGTTAAAAAGATAAGAAACAAAGGGTATGAATAAATGGTTATTTTCAAGTTGGAGAGAAGAACAGCAGGGTGCCTTAGGGGTCAGTACTGGAACCAGTATTGTTTACCCCTTTTCCAGATTAACAAATAAGTTAGAGTGAGGTGGCCAAACTTGCAGATGATACCAAATTATTCAAGGTAGTTAAGACCCAGGCAGACTGAGGAACTACAGAGGACAGTGTACAAACTACAGTCACCTTGCATGTCTAGGTGAATAGGCAATAAAATGGCAACTGAAATTCGGTGTTAAGTCTAAGGTGATGGACATAGGGAAAAATAATCCTCGCTTCACAAACACGATGCTAGGTTCTGATCCGGGTGTAACCACTTGGGAGAAGAATCTCGGAATCATTGTAGATGCTTGAAGGTGTCTGCTCAGTGTGCGGCAGCAATTAAAAAGGCAAACCATATGCTAGGTATTATTGCGAAAGGAAAAAAAATGAAACAGAAAATATGCCATTGTATAAATGTTTGGTATGACCCCACCTTGAATATTATGCGCAGTTCTTGGTCCCTCATCTCAAAAAAGATATATAATAGAATTGAGAAAAGTTCAGAGAAGGGCAACAAGGATGATAGAAGGGATAGAGATCAACTTCCATATGAGAAGAAGCTCAACAGGTTAGCTTAGGAGAAAGTAAATAGGGAACTGTTCTTTGCCCTTTCTTGTAATAAGAGAACAAGTGGACACTGAAGTTTAAATGGCAGTGGATTTAAAAGAAACGCAAAGTACTTTTTCACTCGGTGTACAACAGTTGTGGAACTCATTGCCAGAGGAAGCAGTGAAAGCCAGCACCCATAACTAGCTTCAAGTGGAAACTAGATAAATTCTTAGAAGAATAGAGCTGTACTCCTCCTGACTTTTTTGCTTTTGCCTTTAACACTGATTCAACTCTTATAAGGGAGGGTCATTGATTGAAGGGATCTGCAATATATAAATTGATATTTTGTGTGCCATTTTTAGGTGGATCCTTTTCATACCTTGTTTGGAATTGCTGGACTATCATTGTTAGGAGAAGAACAAATTAAACCTGTCAGTCCTGTCTTTTGTATGCCTGAAGAAGTCCTTCAAAGAATAAGCTTGCAACCCGAACTTGTGAGTTAGACCATAAAGAAGCAAAAAAGTTGCCATACTCGGCTGCTTTGATTTTTCCTTCGTAGGCTGAAAGTTGTTTCTTAAACATACAGTATAAAACCTACTTTTAATGTGTTTACATGAATAGAGATTGCATTACTGTAAGTTTTGTCACTTCGTCAATTGTGTCAAAACTCGTTTGTTTTAATGAATTATATGGCTGTTAAATGTGTTTCAGATTCTGTGTAACAGATGTAGAAAAATTTCTGTATTTAAATATGTGGACCTGTTTTTCTTCTGGTCATGTTGTTTCAAAATAATGTTACTGTAGTAGACAGTCGTACAATACTTGAATAGCTTGATTTTTCTATTTACTGCAGCATCAGTCACTCGTTTTGAATAATGGTAAGCACGTATTGAACAGTGAATTGCCCTGAGCATGGTTTTTAGTACAGCTGAGAGAAACTACGTCAGTCTATACTTTATGCACTTAAAATTGTCTATTTGGGGTCTGTTGTAGTTTTTATTCAGTATTGAAACTTTCTTACAGTATTTCATAATAGAAAGATGATGTGCTGAGAACAGTGAATAAGTCTCTTACCAGTAACATCCTTTAATTAAAGATAATGTTAAATTGTGGGGCTAGCTGATATTAAGCATTGTGCAAGCTTTTTCAATATTAGGACTTTTTTGAGTAGTGTAAACTGGAAGCTTATTGTTGGTTTGGATCTTGGCTTCAATAGCACTTGAGAGAAAATAAGTTGTATAATCACAAGTAAAACAGAAAATATTTTTCACTGGAGGGCGAAATCCTCTCTGCATTGGTGTTCTAAAAGTGCCTCCAACTTACATCTGACACCACTAGGCTGTCGCTTCCTACATTAAATGGGAAATCCAGTTGAAATGGAATAGTGGTTTAGAAAGTCTTTTCTTTCCCTCCTTTCTCTCTCTCCCCCCCTCTCCCTATTTCTGATGATTTAGAGGTCTACAAGGTCAGCTGGGTACTTCTACATCATGTAATAGAGCTTGCTCCCCGGCCCTGGTGGAAGCCCCAACTTTGCATTCCTCTCTGCCTTGCAGCCTGGCTGGCACTGCTTCTCTCCTTTTTGCGGGGTCCCAAAGTACCTTTTTTCCTCTGTCTCCAAGTCCCAGGTCACGACAGCTGTGGGTGAGCCTGCCGGCTTCCAGCCCTGCTCAAACTCTCCTGGGGAAGCGCTCAGTTCTGGTCCAGGTGCCTGGCTGCATTCTTTTCCCCATCCCTTGCTGCTCCTGCTTTGGGACAAGCACCTGGTTGCTCCAACCCCAGCTCTAGTCCTCTTGGACGAGCTTGGGTCCCATCAGCTCTCACTATCATGGTGCTTCCTCCCTTGTGAGTTGATGGGGTCAGGGCCAGTGCTCCCTGACCCAGCTCTAGCTGTCCCCAGCGAGCCTTCTGTTCTGTTGATTTCCTGAAAATGTGCAATGCTACATTTTTTGTAGTGGGTCCTCCAGATTTTATTCTAGCTGAGAATAGCAAGACATTTGCAGTGGTGGCCTGTAATCAGGTACCCATGATCACTGCATTGTCCTTGTTGCCACCAATGAGGGAATGCCCATATGCAGTAAAGAGGTCCCTGACTATAATTTTTCAGCGCTGCAAAAAAGACAACATGGCAGTGTCCAATAATGACAATGTAGATGTCCTTTGGTAGGGCTATTTGGCAAGCATATGGTTCTAGAACAGTTATATAAAAGCATTGTTTAGCTTTTCCGTTGTTTGGATTAGTCCCAGTGGAATCACTTCCAGACATCGTCATATGTTGAGTGAGTGTTGCTCCAGCATGACAGTGCAGAGCATGGGCTTTAAAGCTTCGTTAAAATAGCTGTACAATTCTATTTTTTCTTCTTGGGAAGGTTATCTGCCAGAACTATTTTTGCTACATTATCTGGTGAGTCTTCTGGTGAGAACTGTATTTAAACAAAAAAAATATATTAAAATGTGAACTGGTGTTCAAACTAGTCATTGCTTAAATATCTATTTTCTTGTCTTCCATTTGAACTTATTTATATAGGAGTTCTGAAGATGGATTCTGGTACTCCTATTAAAGTAAATCAAGAAATGCTGTGTATCACTCTGAATTATTATTTAAATGGATGAGAATCTCTTAAATAAACTTATTGAAAAAAAATATTTTTTTTTGCTGTATATATTTATTTTTACAAAGCTACCACTTCTAAAATGCATGCAATTTAGGAGTGTTATAAACAAGTTAGAGGTTCAGGATGCCATGTAACAAACCTACCATTACAGAAAGTACCCTAGAATGTTTTATCTCTGACCACTTCCTTGCCTCTTTCAATGTCTCCCACTGTACCCCTTCCTCTTCCCCACGCCCCTTCCATGATCTGCAGGCCATTAACCCCCTGGATTTTGCCTCCTCTCTCTCCCCCCTTCTCCCCGCAGTCTTATCCTCCTCCCCTGACTGCCATTTCTTCTTTCAATGCTTCTCTCCACCGCCCTGCCCGCTGTCACAACTCCCGTCCTTGGCTCACCCCCAGTATCCGTCATCTCCGCTCCTGCACCTGTGCTGCTGAACACCTTTGGTGCAAATCCCACTCCCATGCTGACTTCCTTCACTTCAAATTCTGTCTCTCCTCCCTTACTTCTGCTGCCTCCCTCGCTAGACAGAATTACTACGCCTCCCACATTGAGTTCTGTTCTCGGGACCCTTGCTGCCTGTTCTCCACCTCAAGCCCCCCTGTCCTCCTCTTCCCTTTCTGCTCAGGATCTTGCTTGCTTCACCTTCAAGATGAGGCTGCCTTCCGCCAGCTTTATCTTGTGCGTAGGCTGCGTCCGTATGTCTCTGGCCCGGACCTGGCCTCCCTCATCCATGCCTTCGTCACCTCGAGGCTCGACTACTGCAACGCGCTCTACGTGGGGCTTCCCTTGTT
>QEPC01012154.1:1742163-1763480 GCA_003113815.1 Sphenodon punctatus
CTTCCCTCCTGCACATCATCGACCTCTCCCTCTCTACTGGCTCCTTCCCATCCGCCTTCAAGCACGCCACTGTCTCTCCTATCCTCAAAAAGTCCACTCTTGACCCCTCTGACCCTTCTAGCTACTGTCCTGTCTCACTCTTTCCTTTTGCTTCCAAGCTTCTTGAATGTGTTGTCTATTTCTGTTGTTTTGACTTCCTCTCCGCCAACTCCTCCCTTGACCCCCTCCAATCTGGCTTTCGCCCCCTTCACTCTACTGAAACTGCTCTCGCTAAGATCACCAACAATCTTGTGGCTAAATCTAACCGCCTCTATTCCATTCTTGTCCTCCTTGACCTCTCTGCTGCCTTCGATACTATTGACCACTCACCCTTGCTGGATTCACTTCACTCCCTTGGCTTCCGTGGCTCCGTCCTCAACTGGTTCTCCTCCTACCTCTCCGACCGTTCCTTCAATGTGTCTCTTGCCAACTCCACCTCCTCCTCCCTTCCACTCTCGATTGGTGTTCCCCAAGGCTCTGTCCTTGGCCCTCTCCTCTTCTATGGTTTGTGGTTCGGATGGTCGGAACACTGGGTATTTCTGCCGCGTCACCACTAGGAGGCGGTAGAAAGCTTCCAAATGCTTGCTTGAGCCTTTCCCTCTGAAACTCCTCACTTTTACTTTTGCCTCACACTAGGCAGGAGGCTTTCTTTTCACTCCCGGAAAATAAAATAAAATGAAGAAAAAGGACAGATTGAAGACTACCTTCACAAGCTCTGTGCTGCTGGCTGAGGCTAGCGTTACCCTTGGGGCGCAGCCCGGTTCACCCTTTTCCCTTCTGCCGGGCCGACTGAATGGACCTGTGCAGGTGTTACTGAGGGGGCCCTCTGACATGGCGGAGACAGCGAAGACTTGCAGCACCTCAGCAGCGGGACCTGGTCGAGTCAGCGAGGCAGGAGGAAGCAGCTGCCCAGAGAGCTCTCACATGAGCATGACCCGCCCTCTGTACATTCAAGAGAGAGTTGGTTACTCTTTGCCTTGATCCTTCTTTCATACTCAAAGTTAGTTCTCGTTTCTACCTTGCACAGAAGCTGGTGCTCCCCTCCTTTTGCCCCAAGCCTCATCGTCCTCTAGAAAGGACATGGCACACTCTTGATGTTCGCAGGGCTCTTAAGATCTACCTCCACAGGTCCGAACCCTTCAAGCGAACCTCAGCCCTTTTCATTCACTACTCCCCTAGATATAGGGGGAAGAAATAGTCTAAGATTAATATCCCCAACTGGGTGGTGGGGTGTATCAGAGAGGCATACAAGGCTTCCAACCTTCTGCCTCCCTCGGGGGTAGTGGCTCACTCTACTCGTGGGATGGCCTCTTCCTGGGCCTTTACGGCTAGGGCTCCCTACTCAGAGATATGCAAAGCGGCGGCGTGGAGGTCAGTCCATACCTTCATGCGTCACTATAAATTGGACCTTTTTGATTTGGCTGAGGTGGCCTTTGGCCGCAGGGTCCTTTAGGGCATCCTGTCGTCCGATCCTGCATAACCCTCTTGGGTTCCGCTAATAGGGGACAAGTCTTAGCCTCTTCCCCTCCTAATTATTTTTTCCATTCTGTCCAGTTTACACTGCTATATACCTCCCAGTGTTCCGACCATCCGAAAAATAAACCATAGAAGGAACAATTGGGTCTCTTACCCGGGGATTGTTCTTCTGTGGTTTATATAGGAGGATGGTTGGCCCTCCCAGACTGAGCCTAAGGCAACCAGTTCGGGGACCTTGTCACTCCAGAGGGTGACTTGTTGGGAGGCCTGCCTTTTTTCGTTTGGTGGATCCTCCCCCTTTTTCAGTCATACGCCTTTTAAGGGCGGATTCTTTTGCTATAGGCCCATTAGGGGCGCACCTTATGTTATAGGCACTTTAGGGGCGGACCGTACATGTTGTTGGCCCATTAGGGGTGGAGCCTAGTTCCCTAGGTTAGGGAGGCCGTACACAGGCTAATTCCTGTTACTGTTATGTAAGTCTGTGTTCATATAGTTCCTGGAGTATTTGGCTTCCTACAGCTGAGGAGTTTCGGCAGGAAAGGCTCAAGCAAGCACTTTGGAAGCTTTCTAACACCTCCTAGTGGTGATGCGGCAGAAATACCCAGTGTTTCGACCATCCTCCCATATAAACCACAGAAGAACAATTCCCAGGTAAGAGACCCAATTGTTCCTTCTCTATCTATACTCTGTCCCTAGGCAAACTCATTGCCATCCATGGCTTCCAATATCACCTCTACGCTGATAACACTCAAATCTATCCCTCCACTCCCTCTCTCTCTCTCCATCTGTTCAAGCTTGCCTCACCAGCTGTGTCTGACATTACTACCTGGATGTCTCAACGTCAACTCAAACGCAACATGGCTAAAACAGAACTCCTTATCTTCCCCCTCCTCCTTCCTCTCCCTCTTTTTCCTGTCGATCCTCATCGATGGGGTCACCATCCTTCCTGTCCCCCAAGCCTACGGGCTTCATCTTTGACTCACCCCTTTCTTTTAAACCCTATATCGACTCTGTTGCCAAATCCTGTCGCTTCTCCCTCCATAACATTGCTAAGATTCACCCTTTTCTCTCTGTCTCCTCTGTCAAAACCCTTGTTCATGCCCTGGTCATCTCTCACCTCAATTACTGTAACCTCCTTCTCACTGGCCTTCCCTGCTCTTCCCTTATCTCTATCCAAAACTCTGCTGCCAGGGCTATCCACCTTGCCCGTTGCTTCGACCACGTGCAGCCCCTCCTCTCTTCGCTTCACTGGCTTCCCCTTCCTGAACGAATCCTGCACAAGCTCCTAGTCTTCCCCTATAAAGCTCTTCAAAACCTTGCTCCTCCCCTACCTCTCTGCGTTAATTTCCCTCCATACTCGTCCGTGAACTCCGCTCCTCCTCTGTCCCCTCTCTCGCCCTCCCACGCCTCCCCTGCTCCCATAACCGCCTTCGTCCCTTCTCCCTAGCTGCCCCCCAGGCTTAGAACACTCTCCCTGCCCCCTCCCTTCGTACCTTCAAATTCCTCAAGACCCACCTCTTCCACTCTGCCCTCCCCGACTCCTCACTCTCCTCACCTAACTCCTGCTGATACCCTCCATCCAGTACAATCTGTTACCTGAGTTCTGTGTACTCATATCCTCACCACATGGATCAACTAGCCATCATTCTTGATGTAACCAAGCCAAGCACGTGCAGCTGGGACCTTGCATCCTTGTGAATGTTACACTCCTTGTCTCTCCCTCTGTTCCCTTTCCTTCATCTCCCCACCCCACCCCCGTCTCTCAGATTGTAAGCCCATGTCAATTACTTTGTAAAGCGCCAGGTACATTGCTGGCGCTATATAATTGTTTGCTAATAATAATAATAATCACCACACGTAGTTAAAGTCAGAACTATAATTAGGGCTGAAACAAGAATCACTTTTGATTCTCGCAAGTGATCTCATGAGATTTTATGCCAGGACTGAGATCTCGGCTCCAGTATGAAATCTCGCAAGACATCTTGTAAAAAGAAAAAAAAACCCTGCAGATGTGCAAATGGCCAGCAGGGGCTGTTCTGTACATGCACAATGGCACCAGCAGCGTCACCACCATGTTGGGGAAAAGGGCAGATGTTCTGGCTATGCGCAGTGCCCAATTTGTGCATGTGCAGTTCTGTTCTTCCAGCCCTAATTTGAAATGGAATCTCACTTAACCCGTCCCCCTGGGGAGAAGCTGAGCCGTGTAATACCTGGCGCTGGAGCAGTCCCGGACTCTGAAGCAGCCAGGGTTGGTTTTTAAACAAATGGTGGGGGAGTCTTTAATTTAAATGAATTACTGTCTCCAAGATTCTTGCTTTGCTTGGCAAGAATCCAGGCAGTTCTCGGCTCATTCCCATTTGCAAGAATGAGCCGAGAACCCTGATTCTCATTGAGAAACCTGAGAATGCAAGAATTGAGTTTCAGCCCTAACTACAATGTAACACATCAAACTAAGGCATGCAACAACATTCTACCCCACTGCTTTGCTACTGAGTGAGGCATGGTCTCTATCATTTAGGTCATACAATGGTCTTTCTAGCCCACAGACCTCTCTTTTGGTGGTTGGTTACCATTGCAGGAAGTGTTCAAGAGGCCACAGAGCAATGATAGTGATTCATCCCTTGTATTCAAACTGAGAGTACATGGGTTTAAGTAGTAACACTAGTATTATTCCCTATCCTTTTTCTAATAGTTCTTGATATGTTGCATTACTGCCTAAAGTATCTGACCTGGTGTTTTCACTGAAATGTTCACAGTGACTCCCAAGATCTTTTCTGGGTTAAAATAGTTAATCAGCTATTCATTACGCACTCCATGTAGTCCCACTCAAGGTATTTTGGCACCATCTAGATTGTTCACACACCCATTTATGGGTATGGGGGAAGAGTTTTTAGTTTAGTTTTCCATTTTTACCCTGCCCCTCTTGCCGAAACCATTTGGGGCAGATTATAAATATAAAATAATAACATTAAATACAATAAAACCATAGTAAAACTCTGGCTTACATACTAAAATTTTTTTTAAAAATCTAACCCATTTCCCCTCCCAAGCACCCCCCAATTCTGCCAGAAGGTGAGAAAATCCAGACTGAGGCAAACCTCCACAGGGAGGGAATTCCAGAGCGATGGTGCGGCAGCTTATAACCCTCCTGTCCGTCTGGACCCGCTGATAACACGGGATTTCCAGGAGGGCACCCCCAGACGAGCGCAGGGGTCACCCAGGGACCCAGCGATCACTTGGATAAATGGCCCAGGCCATGAAAGGCTTTAAAGGGCAAACACCAGCACTTTGAATTAGGCCCAGAAGACAATAGGCAGACAGTGCAGCGCCCGGAGCATAGGTGCTACGTTCTCCCTCGGCCCGCCCCCATAAGGAGATGGGCTGTCACGTTCTGCCCCATAGTGCATTGCAATAGTCTAGCCTCAAGGTGACAAATGCATGGATGATAGTGGCAAGATCAGAGTCCGAGATACATGGGCAGAACCTTTTCACCAGATGTAATTAGCGAAAGGCAATCCAGGAAATCCTGGAAATCCAGGCACAGCTGTGAAACCAGGAGTACCCCCTAGGTTCTGCACAGATGAAGTCAGTGGAGGATGCATGCCTCCAATAATGGGGGAAACCACCTTCCTCAGATCACTGGTCCCTCCCACTAACATCACCTCTGTCTTATCGGGATTGAGCTTCAGTTGCCTCGACCTCATCCAGTCTCCCACAGCGACCAAAAACCAGGACAGCAAAGAGCCGGGCCTGGGTTGGATGAAAAGGACAAATACAGCTGGGTGTCATCAGCATACTGATGAACCCTCCAGCTGCGTATGACCTCCCTGAGCAGCCTCATGTACAGGAGAGGGGACAGAATAGAACCCTGTGGGACACTACATGGGAAGCCCCCAGGGGACAAAGTACAGTCCCCTAGCACCACTCACTGAGATCTACCTGCGAGGTAGGAACAGAACCATTGTAAAATGGTCCTGTCCATCCCCGCCAGGTCCCGTAGGCAGGTCACCAACAACTCATGGTTAACGGTATCAACTGCTGCTGATAGATCTAATGGGACCAACGGGGTCATACGACCCTTGTCCAATTCCACGATGAGGTCATTGACCAAGGCCACAAGTGCTTCCATCCAAATGTGCCTGGAGCTGATGAGCTACTACCCGTTCAATAACCTTCCCTAAAAAGGTTAGACAGGTTGGTAACTGGCCAGGGCCCCAATGCCAAGCAATGGTTTCTTGAGGAGGGGCCAAACCACAGCCTCCTTAAGGCAAACTGGCACCCTCCCCGCCCATAGGGAGGCATTGATAACCCCCGCCAGCATCGGCCTCAATATCTCCCTGGCAGCTCTTACTAACTGGGATGGACATGGATCTAATTTACAAGTGGTGGTTCAAACAGACCCCCGCACGTCGGCCGGTGTCACCAGTTGAAACTCCTCACAAAACATGACCAGACAGGGCATTCCTAAGCTCTGACTCTGCCAGTGCCTCTAAAATGGCGGAGTTGAAGTCGTGCTCAATGTGAGCGATTTTGTCCACAACGTACTTCAAAAACATGTCTCAGCAGGCCGTGGATGAATCCGGTTCCAGGCGGAGACAGGCTGGACCGACCAGATCTCTTGCCACCTGGAACAGCTCTGCTGGACGTAACCGAGCAGATGCAATGAGTGGTGAGGGATGAGATGGCAGGAGGCACGGAGCGCTTTTTGAAATTGCTTGCTGTTCACTAGATGGTTCCAAAATGCCTATAGTGGACAAGAGGGTATAACTTGAACAAAATGTTACAAGCAACTTATATTTTGCACATATTGGTCTCTATTTTCCCAATATGCATTCTTTTGATGTTTATCTGTCCAGACTTCCTGTTTTATGTTCTCTTTGAGAATTCCTTTCCCTGTGTAAAATTTTAATCCTTCAGCCACTATACCCTAATTTACTTTAGCCAAACCCTCCACTCTGTACTCTTCCTTCTTGCCTAGGTTATCCCAGTCTTTGCTTAAATGGGTCACAGGTAGGTACACTAAATCTCAATGTATGATCCAGATCTCCATCACTGCCACCCCTATTAACTGATACATTCCTGGCTTTTAATAAAAGGACTGGTTATGCATTTGATCTTCGCTGTTTGCCCATGTTACCTGTTCGGCGAATGTCCTGGCTGGGAATCTTATGCTCATTTCTGCATGTGGGTAAAAACATCATCAGCCAGGTCTTGTGGCATTTTTTTGTTGTTGTTACAAATGATGGTTCAAAATCCAGCCCTGTCATTTGAAAAGTAAGATGACAGGGAACACTTAACCTGCTGTCACACTGATCTTACCCTGGCAAATAGCTCCGTCCCCCCCCCAAGAATTCACAACCCATTTCAGGATGGTATCTTCAAACAGAAGCTTGATTTTTGTCTACAATTCAACTTCAGTCAGACTAGTAAATGGCAAAAGTTGTGTGTATGTAGTCTGGGCACTGTACTTGTGTAAATGAAGATACAGCAGCATAGTTGAGCTAATTTCATGCTGTTTGCTGATTTACCTTCACATGTGCATCACGCTGCTGAAATCCCCCTCCACCGGAGAACAAAATGAAAGATCTTTATTCAAGTCGTGCAAGAGGATTTTTCAACTATTTTTATATTGACCTGAAGTTAGACCACTTCAACTGGTATCCTATGAAAGCTGCTCAGAGTTGGACAGGTGCTGCAGGAAGTGATGCTATTGATTTAGTCAATTGTCTTTGAGGCGGAACTAGTATATTAATCATAAGCCAACAGAGTCAACTTTTGGAGCTTCACCTTTTATCCAAGCTTTGAAATGCATTATGTAACCATGTTTCAGCCAGTGGCCTAGAAAGTCAGTTGATTCAACCAAACCCTTTAAGTACCATGAGCAAAAATAATGCCTGGTTAAACTGCAACAGACAAAGCAAGTGTGCTGACAAAGCAAGTTATCAGTGTGTCCTGAGACTTGTGCTGACAAAAGACAAGCATTTTTATGCTCTAGCTTTTCTCTATTTTAATAATTTACAAGCTAATGTACTGTTTTTGATTTTGCTTGTTCCCAGTTGATAAACAATAAAAAAAAAAAAAATGTTAATTGAGCTGATATTGTCAGATCGGATTGTTTACTCGTTTATCAAATGGCATTTTTGGTGTCAGTGTACAATGGAAGTGTTTATTAGCAAAAACCGTCAAGGAAGCTCTTTTTTAAAGTTGTCAAAATAGTGGGCTTTTTAAGAATTTAGACAATCTTCCCCTCTGAAACTACAACCATATTAAGGCTGGCCTAACTTAGTTGGTGATGAAAATATTGCAACAAATGTTTCTGCATAAGAGGCATAATTTAAGATAGAGCTGTTTAATTTCTTGACCACCACAGGCTGCATTACTTCACAGCAATTTGCTGTCTGGGCCGACTGCACAAAAATCTCTCCTTGTGCAAGCAATGTTTGTTCTTTCTTTGGCGCACAGCTATTCAAATCCTGTTCAAAAGGTGTGAGTTAAACATGTAGAGTTTGGAGCTGGTGGATGATATTGTGGAAATTTATATTTAGAAAATCGATACTTAGTCAAATTGAACTTTAAGGCTGCAGGCTGGATGGAACCCTACTGAGTTGGGAGTCACGCTGTGGGTTGCTAATTAGCCTTGCTTTTAAACACAAAACATTAACAAATTTGTATTGCTGTAAAGAAATTCCTCATCCTACAAAACCTTATGTTGTTTCTTTAGGTATTGTGATAAGGCAGTGGGTCATAGGTAAATGAGACTACCGAGCATATACCATCAAGCATCTGTAAAGTACTACTCTAAAAAAATACTTACAAGCTTGTTCAGGATGTGGGCAGGAAGCATAAGCCTCCATGTGCACCACTGGATTGGACTTGCTGTCATTCTAAAATGGGGGTCACATCGGAAAGAAGCTTTGAAGCTAGAAACCCAAACAAATCAGTACTATGCTGATCGTATATGGGATTTAAAGGGTGGGGGGAAATGACTGATTTGTCTAATCTGATGTGAAGTGCAAAATTAAAGGTCTGAGTTGTGCAGGAGGTTAGGCTAAGTAGTCATTATAGTAGTGCTTTCTCGTCTTAAAAGCTATGAAATGTTGAGTGAACTTTGAGCGTGAGTTTTAAGTACCAGAACCAGCACAGACCCAGGACAGCTGCAACTTCATGCAAGAACTTTAGCAGAGGAGGGCCAGAACTCTTGGAGGTGGTCTTAAACGACTGCTGTGGGAGGGTGTGGGGCCTATAGCTGCCAATGCACACCTTTTACAGAGCTGCCCCCTTCACAGAGGTGGCATCCTGGCCTATACAAGACATTCCAGATTTTCCTCACCATGTGCCATCACTTGCACACTTGGATGCATGGATGGAGGGCCATGGGCGGGACACATCCTATTTAAAAATATCGTGGGGGCACTCCTTCTTTCTCTTAGGTAGAGTCAAACCAACTGCGGGTTGTAGTAGCCTGAGGGAAGCAGCGCCGCTGTTGAGGCAGTAATCAGCAGGGGGACAGGGGTATAATTTAAGGTGGCGCCAGGATTAAGGGGACAAGAGCTGGCGGGGGGAGGAAAGGGGCTTGAAACACAGGAGCCCGGACGGGGGAGGGGGTAAGAAGCATGTGCTGCTGGGAGTATTTGGGGGCGTGCTACGAGCGGAAGCGGGAACGCTGTGGCATCTGGAGGGGACCGAGAGCAGGATGCCGCGTTCCACGCGCGCATTGAAGCTTCGTGTTTACGCTGCAGTTACTTTGAGCGCATCACGCATGCGCGCCGCGTGAACGTGCGGCTCTGTGCTCTCTCCTCCCGTTTAAAGGGCCAGTTACATTGTCCTTGCAGTTTTGCAAGAGATCGCAGTTACAGGGCGGGAAAGCAGGGCATCCAGAGGAAATACTGCAGCACCTCCTCCACGGCTGACAGGTCGAAGGAGTCCGATGCCCGCAATAAAATGGTCAGCCGTGCTTGAATGAGCCGTGGGCCACTTTCATACATTCCCCCCCTGCATATTTGGGCAGCGGGGGAAAATGTCTTTCGCACCGGCCGATCCCCGCGCATAGTCGGGCTGCGCACCCCCCACAAATATGCGCGGCGGGAGGGTTGTAGGAAGGTGGCCCAAGAGGCTGCAGCTTGTGCGCATGCGCAGCGCTAACATCTACGCCCGCTGCCTCCGCCATTTTGGTGCCGATCGCTTTTCCCGCTTGCCGCGCCCCCATGGAGCGGGAGAGGCTGCAGGGAAACGACCGCTGGCGGCCCCCATCACGGGAGGAAGCCAGGGCCGGTTTTACCTCTTCTTCGGGCCGCTGCTCGTTGTCCTCCGGGCCTGGTCTAAGGGCGGAGCAGCCGCCCCGCTATCACTTCGGGCTGCTGCAGACTCCGCGCTGCGCGGCCAGTAGCAGCGCGGGCTTCTCCTCGGACGACGGGATGGGGCCGCTCGTTCTCCAAGGCAGGGCCGACTCCTCCAGGAGCGGCCTCCCCCCGGTCCAGAGCGCTAGGCGAGAGCCGTTCCCCGAAGGCGGAGGTGGGAACAGTGGCGCTGCCTCGCTCAGCGCACTCCTCCCCCCACCCCGCCCTCCGTGTGAGGGGGCAGCTGCGCCATGGCCCCATCCAGACCCGCCCAGGGAGGGGAGCCCTTTTAAAGCTCTAGAGCGCATCCCCGCTTGGTGGAGCACAATGGACGCCCCTAATTACAGGGGGTGACCCTGGGGTCACTGCAGGGCTGCCCTTACTGAGACCCATTTTGGCCTGTGAGAGTCTCCTGGTGAAGCTCTGAGGTGCCCAAGTAGAGTTGCCACTTCTCCTGGTTTGATCCTGCGACTTCCAGAGGCCAAACTGGGACTCGGGGCCAAATAGCAAGACGTGGCAAGGGCACCTCCTGGCTCTGTGAACTGCTCAGGGTGATCGGGAAGCTCTAATGCGTGCTGTACTGCGATTAGAACTGCTGCTCTCAGCCCCCTTCAAAGGCTTCAAGTACACCGGATTTTCCCGCGGGAGAGTGCCTGGCACATGGCCCTGCCAGCAAATAGGGCCCCTACATGTTACCAGGAATATTCCAGACGCCATTTGGCACGTTCGTTCTTTCCTTTCTGTCCTCATTGCCTGTATTAAAACATCTTCCTGCATTATTTATTTAATTAATTAAGGACGTCTTTGCTGCTCCCACTAGCCTTGCAGCAGCTCGGCAGCATTAGTGGGTGCTCGATCTGTCGGGGGTGTGGAACCTCAGGCCTAGGGGTCAAATCTGGTCAGCAGGTAGCTTTCAGTTGGCCCCTTTCCAGTTCCTGGATCTGCCCCCTAGATTGTGTGTCTACTCTGAATGCATGAGTTAAGGGACTTCTTTGGGGCCGTTGAAGCTTGTCCTAATTTTTAAAGTGGTTCCTGGGAGGGAGAAGGTTCTCTATCCTACATTTTAAGGGCTCCTCCCTGTGTGGGAGCCCCATGGCACCATATCTGTTTTTAGAAGAAATAAACGAATTGTCATCTGGCAATCTTGACCCACATATGCACTGTTCTGCTTCTCATCGTTACATCCTACCTAGGGTATTTTTAAAAGATATGTCCACACGTGGCCCCCCACCAGCCACACACCCAACTATCCATGTGAAGGTGATAGTGTGCTCCCATGACCTGCACAGTGGCAGCCATGCACGGAGCACTGCTGGGAAATCCAGAGTGCACAGCGCAGGGCCAGCTAAATATGTGATGGCTGTCTCCGCGGCTGGGGTATTCAGGCTGGGGGCTGCCCATTCGAAGCACTCGTGCATGGGTTCCCTATAGCCATGCTACACAGCAGCCATATTTAAAAACCCCTATTTGGAGGTGCCCTTCATCACTTGGGTTGCCAGTCCAAAGGAATCAAACCATGAGTCAGGCTTGAAAACAAACTGCTTGAAGTCATGACCCGAATAAATTTCTTGTTTGTCTTTTGGTTTCTAAACGTTTATGATGCAAGTGGTCATGTTTTCAAACTTCTTCCAACAATCATGAGAACTAGAAACCAAGTGCATTCCTCCACTGCCAAAGTCAATGGGAACTGAACTGCTGACGTCAATGTGTAGGGTGGGGGTGGTTGGGGATGTTTTTATTCCTCCCGTAGTTGATTATTTTAAAGTTGTTTTAAATTGTTGATTTGTGTGCCGCCCAAAGCTGCCTGTGGCAGGATGGGTGGGCTACGAATATTTAAAATAAAATAAATAAAAATAAATAATGGTGGAAGATGGTACCTTTCCACCTTTATCATGGATCTCACAATTTTAGGCTTTACAAAACCAGTAAGTTATGAGATGTATGATAAATTGGGAGAGTTAAAAATCCCAGGAGAACTAGTTTATTCTGCCATTGGTAGTTGGGAGCTTGAGTTTGATTTACAATCTCATACAAGGTTACAGTATTCAAACCTGTAGACCAAAATATGGACAGTTATTTTGAATCTAAAGTTTTTTGGTTTTAAGGGAAAAGTTTGATGCAAAGTCCCTTGCCTTCTTTCAGTTTTCTAATTTTGCCCTTTCCCGTATTTTCTAGGTAACTATAGTTTTAGCAGGCAAAGTTCCTGGTATGACTCTTTAAGACATCTATGCAAGTGTAATCCCATCAACTTTTTTAAGGGAGGCGAGGTCAATTGCTCCACATTTGGTCAAGCCTCCCACAAGCACTTAAGTATATAACCCTGGTGAATGATAAGTTTTTGCAGAATTGGGGGCCCAATTAGGGGAACCCATGATCTCTTTGTCTGCTTTCCTGTGTAGAAATAACATAATTTGGAGGTAAGTGCACCATCCAAGGATTTGAAAATGCATGTGCAAAAATGAAAGTTACATGTAACATACCATTTATTGAATAATAAATTGTATTCAGATTTTGACTATATGAGCCAGAATGAGAGAATTGGCTTTGGAGAGATGTTCTTGAACATGTTTCTTCATCTTCTTTTATTAACCCGTGAGACCTTGGTTATGCAAACACTTAAGTGCTTGTAGTCCCATTGACTTTAATGGGGGGATGGTGTGTATATAAACATTTGCCAGATCAGAACCTAAATTATGTGTTTGAAATATTGCCTTTGAGAATTTCCACAAGCATAATTTGCCACTTCACAGGTAAATATTGAAACTGACAGAAAAGTGCAGATAGAAGAACCACCAAACAAGAAAAGTGCAGATACAAGAATCAAAACATCTTTTTGCAGAGGTCCCAGAAATCATAAAAATTAAGTTAATGCATAACTGTAGCACAGTCTCATGAGCAAGGTTGTTTTTGGTTGTTTTTTTTCTGTCACTGTAGGTAATGGCATTAATTAAATAACCATACCAGCATTGCTCTTCTATTTTTCGTACAGTACTAAGGGTACAATCCTAAGCTATTTAAGTCAATGGAAACTGAGCCACTGACTTCAGAGAGGAAAGGATAACACTTTTGCGTTTGTAAATAATACATTTTGAGTAAAACTTGCTTTGGGTGAACTCGCATGAAACTGCTCACTCTGATGTCCACGGGGCCCCGGAAGCTGTATAATCAGCCCTGGATGATCCCCGAATCGCTGTTGCATGTGAGTGAAACACTCCCAAGTTCCAGCCCCGCATTAAACTTGGATCTGATGAATACATCAGATGTAAACATCAGATCAGAGTTTAAAGCGGGGCTGGAAATACACGCAACAGCGATCTGGGAATCATCCGGGGCTGACTATACAGCTTCCAGGGACCCACGGACATTGGAGTTTAGCAGAGTTACGTGTGAGTTCACCCTATGCTTTGCTGATTAATTATATTAATGGACTCGTGTTCATTGAATTTGTGCTATTAGCAGCAAAAGGGGAAACAATGAACATGGGTCCCTGGTTATATTAACTTTTTCCTATTAAGAGGTCTTAAGAGCTAAATATTAACTAGCTACTTTTCTTGGTTTCTATATTTGTGCATACAAAATCTTGAAGGCTGGTGATGAAATTTACTTAAAAAAAATAATTGGTGTGGCCAAACAAGCATCTTTCTGTGCTGATTTTCAAGCGCTTTTTTTTTTTTTTTTTTTTCTTGATTAGATTCATACTTTGGAGACAAGAGTTCTTATGCAGAGAATGTTAGTGCATTGAATTTTACAAGCTCTTCCTCTGCAAGAGGTTTTAATAGTGCCCAGATAGGAAAAACACCTCTCTCTGCTAGTAGATCAGGTTGCAGAAACCGCACACCTCTCATGGGCTATTCAGGTAAATATGAAATTGTTTATGAGAACATAAAGCTGAAATACTATTTAAAATAATTTGAATTATTAACATTATGTAGAAAGACATTAAAACCCAAACAATCTTTATCATCTATTAGGTTATTTTGCATATAGCTCTGATGGTAAGGCATATAAAATTAACAATTTAAGTATGGAATTATGAATTCTTGTATTTTGTAAACTATTACAGTGTAATTGTTACTTAAATTTTCTAAGTTTGCTCAAAATCAATGTTAGTACTCTTTTTTTGTGTTCCAATAGTAACTACTACAGAATTGAACCTAAATTTGTTAAATACATTTTCTTTATATTTCCTGAAGACAAGAAATTCAGAATAATTATCTCATAGCCTTAATAATAAACTCCATTGTACTCATTGCTACACCAGCTGTTCTGAAGTCAGTTTTAAAAGAACGATACACCATTAGCTTGTGGAACTTGTTGCTGGAGGAGGTCAAGGCCAGTAGCATAGGTGGACTTAAAAAGGGTTTGGAAAAGTTCTGTGGGATACAATAGAAGAGTCTGACTAGCATAGAGCACTTTTGAAGCTTCCCCCAAACTCTTCTTTCTTTTCCCCTACCCCAAGTACGTATCTCCTATGAAATGATTGGCACTTCTTATGTTCTTATAGCTAATAGGTTGGGAACGTTACCTCTGACTGGAGCTGGGAGTGAACAACAGGGAATGGATTGTCCCATTATGACCTGTTCCAAAGCAACTGATATTGGCCACTGTCAGAGACAGGAAGCTGGGTACGATGGACCATTGGTTTGCCCCAGTATGACATTTCTTATGTTCTTATTCTTATTACTTCAGAGGGGTTGTTTTTGGGGATAAATATATTGAGATTGTTACTAGCATGTGAATCATTGCACTGTTTCTCATGGGCGAAGTGATTTTTTATTATTATTATTTTTATTATTATTTTATTATAAGCATTTATATAGCGCCAGCGATGTACCTGGTGCTTTACAAAAAATAAGATAGACACGGTCCCTGCCCGAGTGCTTACAATCTAAATGTCATCTTTTGTACACTACAGTGTCCCAATGTTACAAAAATGATCAGACTCAGTGGGTGTTTTTAAATGAGTAAAGCTTCGGCTGGGGAGCGGGTTCCATGGTGGCTGAGTGGCACAGGTGGAGAGTACCCACTCTGGTTGAGTGCATGGGGAGGGATTCTAACAGGCAGCTCCCAGCATGGCTACTGCAGCTGCCGCCTCATGGGCCATGGGGGAAGGGGAAGCACACTGGGCTGGCTTTTGAAAGTGACATGTGGTCTGAGCACTGGGGACCCCAGGATTCAGAGCACCCAACACTTCCTCTGACTTGCAAAGGCTATGTCCCCTGCCCACAGTGCCTATGAGCGGTGAATTGGTCTGCTGGCATTGCTGACTGCCCCAGTTCATTCGGGCTGAGGATGCTTGGGCACCCATTGCCACAGACCTTTTTAGCTTGCGCTGCACACTCTGGATTTTTTGGCAGTCCTCTTTGCTTGGCCATGAGCGGGTGCTGTATGGCACATGGGAGTGCGCATTTCCCTGCTCCACTTTCAGACAGAAATCTACCTTTGCTGGCTGGCAAAGTTTCTCCTGGGTGGCTATCGTGGTAGCATCTCATTTAAAAGCACCCAAAGTTAATCTTGTCAAATTCTTTCTTGAGTGGATCCACACTACAGTTTCTTGCAAGCTTGATTTTAGTTAGTGTGATTCTTCAAATATTGGAATAAAAACACCTACCTTTTAAAAAGCTGTAATTGGCTTAAAACATGCCATCCTGTTTTCTTCCCCACAAATTTATTATGGTTTTATCAGTTGGTCTCTTCGGTTTTATCACGCAGTTCTTGAGGTGGAGTCTAGCCAGCTTGGAAGAAACCAGGGGAAATAGAATTGAACTCATTTCCAGGCGCATATTACCTTCATGTTAATGAATTCTTGAAGTATTTCCCCTGATTTATTAACATTTGATGCTTCATTCTAATCTGTTCTAATTTGATTCCTGTTTCTATAAACTATATTTAATTATCTATATTTTCATTTTTACCCCGCCCTTCTTGCAACAAGCAACTTGGGGCAGCTTACAGTGTCACAAATAAACAATAATCATAATATAAAAATATAAATAGCATAAAAATAAATAGTAATATAAAACAGTACTAAAACTCTGATCGTGTGCATGGAAAACATAAAACACCCGTAAGTGCATAAAATATCCTCACTCAGCAAACCTATCCCGTACTCTCCTTATTCCCTGCCAAACACCTGACGAAACAGCCAGGTCTTGCAGCTTTGTCGAAAGGTGAGAATATTTGGGTTGAGGTGAACCTCCTTTGGGAGGGAATTCCAAAGTGACGATGCAGCCACCGAGATTGCCCTCCTATCTGAACTTAGCGGTAGCACGGGTAGCGGTAGCATGGTAAACCACCTCCTTGGTTTACAGAGGTGCTGAACTGGTTCGGACTTCCAGGAGGGCGTCCCCGGATGACCGCAGGGGTCCGGTAGGTGAGACAATCAGTCAGGTAAGTACTCTGTACAGCATCAGCCCCAGCCAGAGGGCAGTGTAGCCGTTATTTTCAGGGACACCTGGTCTGTGAGGAGGTATCAAGTGCAAACTATCTCAGGTATAGAGGGCGTCCATCTTGTGATCGATTTGGCCAGAGACAGATTAAGGCTGCTGCTGGTATACCATGTAACCATCTGTACGGCAGCATCCCTACATGCCCTAGCAGAATTGGTGTCTGGTCTTGTGGTCCTCAAAGGCATTAGTCCTGGGGAACTTCATCATCCACGCTGATGCCAGTATTGGGGGAGTAGAGTGTGAGTTCATGGCCATCATGACAACCATGCGACTGTCTCAGAGGGTTGTTGGCCCGACACATGATGGGGGGCATATTCTGAACCTGATATTTTGCACTGGCCTTGAGGCAGGGGATCTGGTGGTGGGGGAGGTGTTAGCTGTGCCCTTGTCGTGGATGGATCGTTACCTCCTCTGGACTGGTCTCCCCCGGTGCATGTCTGCCCCTGGAGAGGTGCTGAACTGGTTCGGTTGGTTCACCCCTGGAGACTTACGGAACCAGAGAGGTTCTGGAATGTTCTGGGGGAAATACCTCCCAATCTTGAGGACTTATCATTTGATGACCTCGTAGCTTTTTGGAACACTCTGCTGACAGGCCATTGACCGAATGGCTCCTAGGCGTCCGCTTCCTGAGCGACAATGCCAGTGCCCTTGGTTTACAGAGGACCTGCGGCGAATGAAGCAGGAGGGACGGCAGTTGGAGCGACGGTGGCTCCGTACTCATGCTGAAACCGACCGATTACAGCATAGAAGTAATTTAAGAACCTATGCTGTGGCTGTTCTGACTGCAAAGAAGGTATTCTTTGCTACCCTCATAGCATTCGCGAAGTCGCGTCCAGCTGAGCTTTTCCAGGTGGTGGTGCAGAGGCTGGTCAGTCTGGCCTCCCTCTGCCTGGAACTGGAATCTTCCATTGCTTGTTGTGACATGTTTGTAGACTTTTTCGTGCATAAAATCACTCAGATTCACCATGACTTTGACACTACACTTGTAGCAGTGGGAGAACCTGAGGTAATAGAAGCCCTGCCATATCTGGTTTCATGGGATCAGTTTTGGGGGGTGTCACCCACTGAGGCGGCGGATATTCTTGGCACTGTCAGAGCCACCTGTTGCAAATTAGATCCATGCCCGTCCTGACTGGTTAAGTCCTGTCATCAGACACTAGGACCATTGCTTGCTGGGAATGTCAATGTCTCCCTAAAGGAGGGCAGAGTGCCGGGCTGCCTTAAAGAGGCGGTGTTGTGGCCTCTGCTCATAAAACCATCACTTGATATTGACTCCCTGGCCAGCTACTGACCACTCTAACCTTCCCTTTTTAGGGAAGGTTATTGAACGGGTGGTGGCTCGGCAACTTCAGGAGCATCTGGACCACATGAGTTTTCTGGATCCTTCACAGTCTCGGATTTGGCACTGAGACTGCACTTGTGGCTTTGGTCGATGACCTGCACCAGGAATTGGATCAGGGCAGATAATCCTTGTTGATTTTATTAGATCTGTCAGCAGCATTTCATACTGTTGACCATGAGGTGTTGACTGCAGGACCCAGCCTGTCCCAGCCTGTGGGTGGAATTGTTCTTGAATGGTTCTGCTCTTTCCTGACTGGCTGAACTCAGCAGGTGGTGCTTGGGGAGTGTTCATCATCTCCCCGAATCCTCACGTGTAGAGTCCCGCAGGGTTCTATTCTGTCCTCCCCCCACCCCCCTTCTGTTCAGTGTGTATATGCAGCCTTTGGGCGAGGTTGTGAGGGGATTCAGCATATGCTGTCATCAGTATGCCGATGATACACAACTCTACTGCTCCTTTTCTCCCCCTGCTGCAGACAGTCCTCCGGCTGGGTAGTACTACCTTGACCGGCAGGTGGCAGAAGAATAGAAACTTTTGTGCGCATGCGTGTACTGAGCCGCCGCCGCCACCGTCTCCCCAGTTCGTTCTTCTGCCTGATACCGGCAGGTTGGATCTTCACAAGCTCCGGGAGAAGACTCGGAGAGTTCATTTCAGGCCGCACGGGGTTTCGGGGGGAGCATTGGTGTGCAGCCTCGCCACTGCGACGGCTTGCCCCCTCCCTTTGCCACTTCCCACGCAACTGCCTGGGAGGTAGGAGGAGCCCGCAGGGCACCGCGCTCAAACCCGGCTGTTCGGGACAGGAAGGATCGGGCTCGCTCCTCCGTGGCGCAACCGTCCTCTGCCGCTTCAGCAGCACGGTTGAAGAAAAGACTTGGCCGGCTATTCCTCCCGGAGGAAGAGAGGAAAGCCGAGGCCCCATTCTCTCCCTCACGAAAGTGACAGGAGAGCGGGCTTCACTAGAGAGAGAGAGAGAGGGGAGAGGGAGCTACAAAATGGAGGTAAGAAAGGGGGTGAAGGATCTCAGATCACCTCGCTCCTCTCCTCGTCCCCTCATATCTCCCCTCCTCTGTCCTCTCGCAAGAGGACTATAATCGTGGGAGAAAGCTCCCTCCACCATTCACCCTCTGCTCCTCCCCAGAGGAAAGCAGCTTTTTAGCCCTTTCTTATGTTGGCAGGTCTCAGGCGGCGTCCCTACAAGGTCCCCTCAGAAGGACTTCCCCCAGCAGCCGCAAGCCACTTCTCAACCTCAGCCCTCTCAGCCTCAGCTCACTCAGCCTCAGGTCTCCCAGGCAGACGGGCTGGCACAGTTGAACACAACTATGGCCAAGATGGTTGAATCTATCTCCTGGCTGTGCGAAAAGCAGGGCAGGAAAAGGGGCCCCAGGCCTTCTCAGGCGAGATCCCCCATAGCCAAAAGAAGGAGGGAAAAAGGGCAGGAGAAAAGCAGGGAAAAAGGAGAGAGCAGCAAAACTCGCCCACCAGGGGGCGCGAGTTCCCTCCATTTAGGCTCGCCTCAATCCTCACCCAGTGACTCTGAGGACTTTCGTGGGCCTTCAGCCTCTGACAACCTGCAATCAGACATAGACTCCGATTCCTCTTACTCAGAGGAAGAGGAGGGAGAGTGGCAGGAACCAGCACAACCCGATAGGGAACAGAATAGGCATTTCCCCCTCTCATTTAGGGAGGAGTTAATGGAACAGGTCATAAAAACCTTACACCTTGAGGAAAAACCTTCAAAGGATAAATCATCCGAATCTGAGGAGGAGGATGATAGACAGCTCCTTCCGTCTGCCTTAGCTAGGGATCACGGTGTCCCCTTAGACAAGGCATTCAAAAAGCTCTTGATCTCAGAATGGAAGGCCCCAGCAAAGACAGTGAGACTGAATAAGTCACAGGAGACGCTATACAGATTCTCCAGGAGGAAGGAGTACCTGTTTAAATCCCCTAAGGTGGATGCAGCGGCTGCCTCCTTCGCGAGACAGACGGTGTTCCCAACAGAGGGTGATTGTTACCCGAAGGACCCTTCAGATAGGGCAATGGAAGGCGTTCTTAGAAGGCCTTTGAGGCAAACTCCACAGCTATTAGGATTAACGTCCTAGCTTCATACGTAGCCAGGGCATCTATGGCATGGTTACAGGAGGTGCAGTCACCGTAGGTGACAGATTAGAGGGCAAAAACCCTGTCAGCAAGGGTTGTTCTAGCTAATGCTTTGATGACATATGCCACTACAGACGCACTGGCCTGGTCTGCCAGGGCAGCGGGTCTGGAGATCATGGCTAGACGTAGAGTGTGGCTCAGGACCTGAATGGGGGACAACACAGCTAAGAATCTGCTGGTGTCTAGTTCCTATAAGGGGCACAAGCTCTTTGGGACTTGCCTGGACAAGGTCCTAGAGGATGCAAATGATAAGAATAGGAAAAAGACACTGCAGCAACTGGGGGTAAAAAAGAAGCCCTTTCGCACCCCCTATTTTTGTTTTCGAAACCCCCAGTATTCAAATACATTCCCCTCAGGGCAGAGAAGAGGCCAGTTTCAGGACAAGGACTGGCACAGGCAGAGCTTTCGCTTCAGGGGCCAATACCAGCGGAGACGAGAACGGGGTAGGCCACGAGAGCAGGCTGGCCCATCCTCAGCCAAGCAGGCATGACTGTCTGAGAGGGGAGGGAATAGGAGGACATCTATCAGATTTCGTGGAAATCTGGACAGAGTCCATATCAGACCAGTGGGTCCTCTAAATCATAACGCAGGGTTACAGACTGGAGTTCCTCCAAAAACCAAAGAGCCACTTCATTCCCTCTCCCCTGTCAAAGAACCATCAGAAGGCAGTAGCCATGTCATCGGAGATAGAAAGATTAGCCGCCATGGGGGCGATAGAGAGAGTTCCGGAGGAGCAAAAGGGATGTGGCCTCTACTCTATAATTTTCCTGGTGCCAAAGAGGACGGGGGAATGGAGGGCAGTCCTGGATCTCAAGAGGTTGAACCAGTGGGTCTCACCCAAGAGATTCAAGATGGAGACAGTTTCCTCAATCTGTCAAAATCTCTCCAAGGGGGATTGGCTAGCCTCATTAGACCTGAGAGAGGCTTACCTCCATATTCCTGTCCACCTGACCTACAGGAAATGGCTCCGTTTTGCCATCAACGACACACACTGGCAGTACAGGGCTCTTCCTTTCGGCCTCTCATCAGCGCCTCGGACATTCTCCAAAACGCTGGTGACGCTTATAGCGAATCTTTGCAGGGAAGGGATACATGTATTCCCTTACCTCGACGATCTGTTGGTCAGATGCAGGAGTCAGCATCCCAGAGTGTGGACAGGGTCATCTCGTATCTATCCCGCCACGGATTCATAGTGAATTTTCAGAAAAGCCACCTGACTCCCACACGCAGATTAGAGCATTTGGGGGTGATCATAGACATGGCCCTAGGTACCACTTACGTCCCAGAAGAAAGGGGGAAAAAGATCCGCGCTCTGATTCTTCTCCTTCAAGCCAGCTCCCGCTTGAGGCTGAAGACACTAGCCAGATTACTGGGACTCATGGTCTCTTGCTCCCAACACATAGCGTGGGCCAGACACAACCTAAGGCCCTTACAGTCCTTGCTGGCTCCTTTCCAGAGAGAGCTTACGCAAGGGGCAAATCCCTGGGTCTTCCTCCCGGGACATATAAAACCATTAATGTC
>QEPC01012154.1:1778549-1797970 GCA_003113815.1 Sphenodon punctatus
TTCTGACCTTGCCACCCTCATTCATGCCTGCATTACCTCTAGGGTAGACTATTGCAATGCGCTCTATGTGGGGCTGCCTAGGATGATGGTCTGGAGATTGCAGCTGGTGCAGAATGCGGTGGCCTGCTTGCTTAGGGGAGTGGGCTGACGTGAGCACATTAGACCAGTACTCTGGGCGCTGCACTGGCTGCCTATAGTCTACCAGGCCAGAATCAAGGTGCTGGTTGACCTATAAAGCCTTATACGGCCTGGGCCCCACTTATCTACGAGACTGCCTCACCCCCCACGTCTTGGATCGATCCCTACGTCGTCCGTGTGTGTGTGTGTGTGGTTTTGGAGGTACCCCAAACGTGTTGGGTGGCCACCGATGATTGAACATTTTCGGTGGTTGCCCCTAGGCTGTGGAATGCCCTCCCAACCGGGATCCGAGTGTCATCTTCCTTAGCCTCCTTATGCTGAGGTTGTAAGCCCTGTTTGGTGAGGGAGAGGGGTAGGGTGGGTTTGTTGGGGGTAGGGGGTTTGTGTTTTTGTTCTGTTTGGGTTTTTAATGTTTTATGGTTTTAACTGTTGTATTAATATTTTTATGATGTGAGCTGTCCTGAGATGCATGAGCAGGAGGGGGCGGCATAGAAATGTGATATTATAATAATAATAATATATATACATTTCCAGAATGTTAATAACTTGGTCTTTGCCTATAATTTTCTGAGGCAGAAGTCATTAGTAATTTCTCTAGTAGCTTGTTTATTAAAATATACATATTAGCTGCAAAACAAAAATCAACACTTCTTTAATATAAGCAATTAGAGGTTTCACACTGTTTACTTTTTGTACATTAAAAAAAAACCAAACCAGACTTAAGGTAATATTCCTAAAATCAATTTCGCACAGCTGATGTATACAAACTACACCTTCTTATGTATGAGTTTGCTTAAGGGATTTGCCTGGGAGTCCCTGTGCTATAAGAACATAAGTAGTGCCATGCTGGATCAGACCAATGGTCCATTGAGCCCAGCACCTGTCAGTGGCCAATCTCGGTCGCTTGGAAGAAGTACCCAACTGGTCACAATGGGACAATTTGTTCCCCGTTGTTCACTCCCAGGTCCCAACAGTAAGAGGTTATGTTTCCCCAAATCTACCTGGCTAATAGCTGTTAATGGTCCTATCCTATTGTACAACAATATTTCTCAGTTGGTGGGGTGTGGCCATAGTTATGTTACTGGAAGTTGCCAACTGGGGCACACTCTATAGACAAAGAGGCAAAGAACTCCTAGTAAAAGAACTAAGACATAACAAGGAACAACAGAGAGCAGGGAATTAGTTTTCTCAGCCTTAGCCCTGCCCTTCGAGATTAATCACGGTAACAGGATCACTCTTTCCCCCAGCACAGCACTTAGCTCTGGACCTTATGAAGTATTTTCATAAGGGGTTGTGGGGCCCCTTCCTAGTCCACTGAAGGACTGATGTTCCTATGGCCATTTTCACACAGACCGTGGCACCTCTGCGGTCCATGGGGGATGGGTGAAGGCGGCGGCGGGTGGGCAGTGCTTGGGCAGCTTGTCCCACAGAAGCCCACACACGGAACATCCACCATTGGTGTCTGTTGCTCCATGCATGGGTGATGGGTGGAGCGTGGGTGTGCTTACACATCACCACCCACCCACTCGCACACATGGGCGAGGGGGGCAGGGTGGCAGTGTGAAAAGGGCCAAAATAAGAGCTCTATTAGAGGAGAGGGGAGATAAGTGTTAGGAATGGTTTCTGTATCTAGCATCACCTCTCTCCACAAACCCAGCCCCTCCCCATGCACAAGCAGCATTAACCACTACCAGTTTTGGCAGTGATTTGCCAGCAGACTTTTGGCAACTCAGGGTGAAAACAGACATGACACTAACCACCCTTTAACCACCCTTGGTGGTCATTTATGCGTGTTTCAGGGCTGCATAGGGCACCAATACAGCCCTGCAACATGCATAAATAACCACCAAGGGTGGTTAGAGTCATGTCTGTTTTCACCCTCAGTTAATCTCTTTTGAACCTCATTTTCCTCAGTAGCAAAATGGGTGTAATGACTACTTGCTTCATGGGTTTTTCTGAGGGGGTAGACACATGAGAAATACAGTTTGTAGGACTGCATTGGAGCCAATGTAGCCGTGCAACCTTTATTTCTCATAAGTGTCCTCTAAGATTTGCATATCTGGCCACTCTAGGTAGAGGAATTAAGTAGTTAGTACTGTATATATGAAAATTAAGCCCCTGGCTACAGTGGTGGTAGAATTCAATATTTTCTGACTCTCAGCCCTGTTCTTGTTGCTGTAAGTAAGGTGTCTTTTAGACAGCCAACTCCTGATTCCTTAGCATTTTTTTTTTTTTTACTGTAGGTGCTTTTGGTTGTTTGCATGTGCCTACATTTACAATTTACAAAGCATTTGCAATTGCTATGTTGTATGGTTCCTAGGGTTCATATTAACCACATTTGGTAGTTTAATTAGCAAACCCAGTTTTTTAGTATTAGCCAAAGATACCTCACCAGCCCAAAACATTAAAAAACAGAATTTCCAGACCAAACTGTTTATGAGATAATGATGTATGAAAAAAACATTAGGAAAATTTCACCAAAACAAAATTATCTAATTTTTTCTCATCATCTTTAAATGTAATTAAATGGAAAACTAGCAGAGAATGTTTCTGCTAGTTTTCAATAGCATAGTCTCAATGCCAACTGTCTTCAATTTGCTTTTGAAGATTAAAAATCCTTAACTGTAATCATAGATCTGTTTATTCTTTTTATGGTTGCTTATATTCTGCTCCTATTTAAAATGTTTGTGTATTAACTGCCAACATATTTATTTATTTATTCAATTTATACATATATACTTATTTACCTTTTTTCACATGCATTTTACTTGTAAACTTTTGTAAATGTGACATATTTGTTGCCTTGTAAGTGTGGATGTTAAACCACTTGGATTTGAAATATTTCAAATACCTGCATTTCTACACTCTATAGTGGCCCCTGGAATTTCCATGTTTTTGCACACATTTGTACGCACAAGCACAGAAATGGCTACCTGGTAACTCCGCAGTTCCAGAGAAGTGTGGAGCCACAGACTGGGATTTGAGCCCATGGGTGTTTTTAGACAAATACCTACCCTCCCATGTTGCAGGACGGCATTGGTGCCCTATGTAGCCCTGCAACATCAGCAGCAGTTAAGTGCTGGTGGAGGTTGTCTCAGCCAGCCAGCAGCATCCCTGGTTTCGTCCTTCTATAGAAGTTGTTGTTATCCACCAGCTTGCTATGGTGGTGGATGGAAACACTAAATGGATAATTTATGTTTGTGTAAGTGTGTGTGCAGAGAGTGGGAATCATATGCTTATGTGCTTGCTGTTAAATCAATGTGTAAATTAATTGGGTCATAACTATAAGGGTATTCAACTGTTTTACAGTTAAATCATCATCTGCAACCTCTGCTCACGCGGTTGCATCAGTTATTGTGGCTGTAATAGAAGGGAGAGGTCTTGCCAGAGGTGAAGTAGGAATGGCAAGTATTGATTTAAAGAACCCTGAGGTGGTATTATCCCAGTTTGCAGACAATACAACATATGCCAAGGTAATTCTGAATGCATGCAGTAAAACTATATAGATATATTTTACACAATTGATGGCCAGATTTACTATTGATGTCCTTTGGCAAAATTGGTGTTAACAAATATCACTAAGACTAATTTCTAAAAGGAAAAGATAGCGATCAATTACAAGTAATTGATCGGATGTGGGGGGGAATATATTTAAAAGACTGCATTCTGCCTGCAGTTTCACTACCCACACAAAATCTCAGATTGTTTGGCTAACTTAAAAGAGAAAAAAGAAAGTTTTTCTACGAAATAGGTGTATTTTTCTCTCTAGAACTCAGTCCATGTTTTGGACATCCGCAGTTTTGTTCTGGAGATGGATGCACACCTTTCAAAATACTACCTGCAACAATGGGTATCCCTGTTGCATTCGGTACTCCCCAGGCTGCCACTCGCAGACTGGGTAATCGCCACTACTCACTTGTTCTCTGATGGATACCGATTTGGGGCTAAAAACGGGGAGTTCTATAAGCCAGCTGATAGAGGAACTTGTAGAGAAAGTAGGGTTTGCCATGTTGGTCCCAAATATCGGCAGTAGAGAGAAAGCACTAAAGTGATATCTTTCATTGGACTACAGTTGGTGGAAGTATGCAAGCTTTTGGACCTCACAGGGTCCTTCATCAGGCAAGTCTGAAGAAACTGCTGTAAACGCTCACGGTGATGGTGTGGAGAGTGTTATCAGGATCGAGGTCCAAAAATACACAGTTACGCAGGAATTAGCTCAAACAGTTTATTATCCCTTTTTGTCTCCACCTCTTATCTTACTATGCTGGGTATGCAACCCCTCCGCCCCCCTTAACTTACCAGCCCCAAGCACAACCAGGTATCAGTCCACTGGCTTGCTTTCAGTAACAGTCTTTACCAAAGTCTTTAGTCTTGTCCTCAAGCCTTTTGTCCTTCAGGACAGCTTCTCCTTGCCTCAGACTCCACGGCAACCAGGCAGCTTCAGCACTGAGCTCCTTCTGCTTCAGAGTCCAACAACAGACTGAGGCTTGGCTGCCTCAGCACGTCCGCCTAACCACCCACCTCCCATTCACTATGCATGTTACAGGGCACCCATAGGGCAACACTGCAGCCCTGCAACATGTATAGTGGTGGGTGGGCAGTGGGTGGAGAGTGTCTTGTGTGAAAACGGCCATTGTTAGCTATGTCTGGCAACATATGGGTCCCTCTGGTTGTGTACATAAACATTCCTTTCACTGCAGTTTTCAAATGATTGAATTGTATTTACAAAGTTCATAGACTTTGGAAGTTTCAAATGGAGTATTTTATGCATTATGAAGTGGAAATATTTTTAATGACCCATGTCTCCATTTTTTTTCAAGGTTATCACTAAACTCAAGATTTTAACACCCTTAGAAATAATAATGTCAAATACCGCTTGTGATACAGGAAACGCAACAAAATTGTTCAGTTTGATAACAGAAAATTTCAAGGTAGCCAGATTTTCAGACCTTATATTATTTTTAAGGAGCATTTAGATGACTGGTTTTATATGACTGCAGTTTTGTGATACTCTAGTGCAACTCTTAAAACCCCTTAATTGCATTCTATTCTCTCTTTTCTTAGGAAGAGACTTTCACTTTCTCTGAATGGAAATAAAATTAAACTACTTAAAGACATTCCATAGAAACTGAGCTTGCACTCTGTGGTTCCCTACATATAATTACAAAATCTGATTATCATTTTCCCCCTTCAGTAAATGCTGTGAAAGGGGTGGAGGTGACATACTAGCAGCTGCAGTTCTATCACAGTAATTCTGTGCTTGTGTGATGACCTTCCAGATGAGTTGACTGCAATAACTGAGCTGAACCCAGAAACTAACAGCATGAGCCTCTATTGTGTGAGCTAAAGCAAAAAGTTCACTAGGTGGAGCAGTAACTACCTCAAATCTCATTGTGGACAAGCCACTAGAGGAGACCAAAACAAGTGTTGGAAATATGGGTTACTCTAGCAGCACAAGGGAGCTTCTAGAGTGGAGCTACTACGGCCCTTTTCACATAGACACTCTAACACTAATAAAATGGGTGTTGCATTTTATTATACATGTTACACGGCAACACTGCAACCCTGCAATATGGGCCCTTTTCACACGAGATGCCTCCACCCAGTTTTGCTGGGTGGAGGTGTCTGTGTGAACACGGTGGGCGGTGGGTGGGGTGCATTTCGCTGGGTGGAGGTGTGTCTGTGAACACAGTGGGTGGTGGGTGTAGGTGCATGCATGCTCCCACGCAACACCCCCCACTGACTCCAATGCCGGTTGTTTCGTGGATGGGTGATGGGTGGAAACGGGTGTTACGCGGGAGTACGCACGCACCTACACCCACTGCCCGTGGTGTTCACACAGATGCCTCCATCCATCTCCACTCAGCAAAACTGGCTGGAGGCATCGGTTTTATCCTCCCTCTTGTTCAGCGTATATATGCAGCCTCTCAGCGAGGTGATCATGAGGTTTGTTGTATGGTGTCACCAATATGCTGATGACACTCAGCTATACCTCTCTTTTTCAAGTGACCCAGACCCTGCAGTCTCCATGCTTACTTGGTGTCTGACGGCTGTGGGGGATTGGATGAGGGCTAATAGACTGAAGCTGAATTCCGACAAGATGGAGGTGATGCTGGTGGGGAAGGCAATGGAGTTAATGGCCCCCATCATTGATGGGGTCTGTCCTCCATTGGTTCCCTAGGTATGGTGTCTGGGGGTACTACTCGATGTGCAGTTCCACCTGGATGCCCAGGTGGAGGCTGTGGCGAAGGGTGCCTTTTGCCAATTACACCTGGTACACCGGCTTAGGCTGTACGTTTCAGACTCCGACCTGACCACCATCATCCATGCTTTCATCACCTCTAGAGTAGACTATGGTAATGCATTCTACATGGGGCTACCCATGGTAATGGCCAGGAAGCTGCAGCTGGTGCAGAATGTGGCGGCACATCTCTTGGTGGGACTGGGCCTCCGGTAGCACATTACACCAGTGATCCCTTCCCGGCACTGGCTGCTGATAGTCTTCTGAACCCAATTCAAGGTGTTGGTTTTAACCTATAAGGCCCTGCTTATCTGCGAGATCACCTCGCTCCCTGGGTTCTGGACTGGCTCCTGCAGTCATCAGAGGATGGCCTCCTTGTGGTCCCTTGAGTCTTCCAGTGGGCTACGCAGGAGAGGGCATTCTCGGTGGCTGCAATGGGACTGTGGAACTCCCTTCCGGTGGAGGTGCGTCTGGCCCCGGACCTTCCCTCCTTTCATAAAAGCTATAAGACCTGGCTGTTCTGCCAGGTGTTTGGCAGGGGAGAAGGATAGGGGTGGGGGGAGGAGAGGGATGGGGTTGTAATAATATGTTTTATAGTTTTATGATTTTAATTGTCAATGTATACTGTTGTGATGCACCCCGAGCTGCCTGTGGCAGGAGTGGTGGGGTACTAAATGCTTTTAATTAATAAATAAATACTGCTCAAGTGGTGATAGCTTTATGTATAAACAATGCCTCTGGTCCTGCAAATATTTAGTACTGAACATTACATTAATCAAGTAGTAACTTTAAACTATGCATAAATGCCTGTAGGACTGGAGCCAAAGTTAGTTGAATTAGTGCAAAACACTGGATAAACAGGCTTAAGTTGGTTCTCACTGTTATGTAGATCTAGTTAAATAAATAAATGAATGAATTAAATAAATAAACAAAAATTAAGCTTTGCTTGTTGGTTTTCACTTAGCAGCATTTTCAGCTCAGAGCAGACATCTACCCTCTTCAACTGAGAGAGCATTCAGAGAAGATGATTGATGATGAGTAATGAGATTCCAAATAATTCTTGCAGAGCAAGGCAAAGAATTCCCAGNAGTATGCGATTGGCCACGGGCTAGGCTGCACAGAGCCAATGGGGCTTGTGGTAAGGCGGGTGCAGCAAGTAACAAAAGTAATTGCCCTCCCCCCTTCCAATTCATTCTGAGCTAGTCACTGATCCAGTCAGCAGGTATTTTCAGAACTCTCCCTCTCCCAGCAGTTTGTGTTCCTCCCAATCCATTGCCATCCTCCTCCTATTTCACCCATTTCCACACATTTACCTCATAGTTTCATTTATTTAGATTTGATTAAATAGATTTAGATGTTATACCCTGCCTCAGCCTGCCTTCTGTTCATGCCAAAGTGCCTGTCTCCCCGCCTTGGTTGCCAAGCTCGAACCCTGCCTCAGCCTGCCCTCCGATGCTCATGCCAAAGTGCCGGTCTGCCCAGCCTGTGGGCAAAGTTTGAACCCTGCCTCAGCCTGCCTTCCTAGACTGCGTGGCACTAGGGGTGTGGTTCGGCGTCACCTACCAGCGTCTCCATTGCCACGCAGAGCACTGGAAGGTCTGCAGTCCAGGAGGCTGCAGCTGTCTCTGCTGTGGCTGTAGGTGCAGGTGCTTCAGGGTCGGATATTCATCATGGGCCACCAATGTCCCCCATTATTCATGTGATTCCCAGCAGTCCAGGGCTGGTGGATCTCACCCCGACTACTAGAGGCAGGGCCTGATCCCCGAGCAATGGCAGCAGGGAGAGGGGCAGCAGTAGCAGCAGCAGCTATAGAGGGCACAGGGAGAGTGGCAGCACCATGGGCAGTTGATCAGCCTCAGGGTCCCAGTGCTCCCCTTCACGGGACATATCTCAGATTGGGAACAGCGAGGCAGATACTAGTTCTGTGGAGATGTCTGGTGCTGAGGCGATGGCTGTCCCTCCGAGAGCTGTGTCGCCACCATGTTCTGCCCCTCCCATCAGCGCTGTCAGTGGTGTGTCACCCGGTGCGGGCCAGAAGAGCTTGTTGAGATACGGCGAGTAGGATGCAAGCCTGCAATGCCTGGCCAAGTAGGGGTGCCAGCCACCAAGTCCTGGCCAGGCCTCTGCCACTGCTCCATCGATGCCAGCCAGTCTGCAATACCCGGCCAAGTAGGGGTGCCATCCACCAAGCCCTGGCTGGGCCTCTGTCTCTGCTCCACCGATGCCAGTCAGCCTGTAATGCCTGGCCAAGTAGGGGTGCCAGCCACCAAGCCCTGGCTGGGCCTCTACTGCTGTTCCACCAATCCCAGCCAGCCTGCAATGCCCGTCCAAGTAGGAGTGCCAGCCATCAAGCCCTGGCCGGGCCTCTGCTGCTGCTCCACCGATGCCAGCCAGCCTGCAATGCTTGGCGAAGGATGGGTGCCAGCCGCAGTTACTGTGCCCTGGCAATCCAATGTCTGCTGCTGCTGCTGCTGCCGCTGCTGTACCATGGGTACTGTGGCCTGGCAATCTAATTTCTGCTGCTGCTGCTGAGGCTGCCACTTCTGTGCCATGGGTACTGTGCCCCAGCAATCGAATATCCGCTGCTCCTGCCTCTGCTGATGCTGCCTCTGCTGTGCCACGGGCTCTGTGCCCTGGCAATACAATGTCTGCTGCTGGTACTGCACGTCAGCCATTTGCGCCTCACTCTTGTAGACAGGCATAGCTCGAATGAGTGCACCAGCGGGCGGGGGCTGGGTGTCCATGAGATTCACCACCGGGCAAAGCATGCCCAATTTGCATTAGAGCTTCTTGAGATCGGTCGAGTATGATGCCAACCTGCAATGCCCAGCCTAGTAGGGGTGCCATACTGGCCATACCGCATAACGCATCGGTGGCAGGTGCCATACCACAGAGCACCCACTCATGGCCACACACAGAGCGCTCGCCAAAAATCCAGGCAGCGTGCAATGCCCTGGCCCAAGCCAGGCGGCCAAATTTTCTGAATGTTCAGCGGGGGGAGGTCTGAACTCCTCGGGACCAAACTCACAAACTCAAACTAAGTTTTCAATCCAAACATCCGAACCCCGTTCTGTTCGCACATCCCTACCCATAATATTGTGACTTTTTTTTCTAGAATGTGACTTTTACTTCTGTCCAAAGAAAATACTTTAGTGAATCAAAAGGCTTGGAATATATTGAACAGTTATGTACATCTGAATTCAGCACTGTCCTAATGGAGGTCCAGTCCAAGTATGTAGAATCTAATGAGACAAAAGTAGTATTTTTAAATACAATATTTAACAGTTTCCACAGATTTGGTATACTGTTTGATAACTTGTCAGTGGGTGTGTTTGAATTGTTTTCATTTTTGTTCTTTTAGTTTATGTATTTTTTAAATATTATTTTAACCTGCCCAGTGCCTGCCTTTTTTAGGATGGGTGGGATAGAATTTTAAATAAATAATAAACGTATCTGAAAGTTAGGATGTATAAAGGTATCTGGCTTAGAGCTGCAACTGTTACTAAAACCAGTACCCGTGGGTAGGACTATGAATTTGTCATGGAAATTTTCTTAAAAAGTCATGAGTTGGTCATGATAGGAATGAGGAAAAAGTTGCAGAAAACTCATGGGTAATTTTTTTAAAACTTTCATTCAATATTATATTTCCCACCCCTTAGATTGTAAACCCAGATATTAGATTGTAACTCCCCGCTCCCCCCAGCACAGATTGTAACCCACCCAGCACAGAATAGAAGAAGGAGGAAAACACACCCCACCCCTTAGATTGTAAACCCAGGGATTGTAAAGCCCTTTGAAAGCCCCAGGTTTAGATTGTAAGCCCAAGCAGGGGATAAAGGCAGAGGAAATGCTGCCGTCTCCTCCTGGGCACCTCTTGAAGCTCTGACAGCGGTAACATTCTCTGCCTCTGATCCCGCTGCCCAGTGATCCCAGCTGGAGCTTGTCAGTTTCAAAGGCCGGCCAACACTTCCCCCTAGTTCTCCTTTCAACTGAGAGCTGCTTGGGAGGTGAGGAGGGAGGCCTTTGAAAGCGACAGGGTCCCTCTTGGGCTGCTACAGCCCACCACGGGCCTGTCAGTTTCTGAGGCTGGCCAGCACTTCGCCATTTAGAGTGCCTCTGAGCTGAGAGGCACTCTAGAGGGGGAAGTAGTCTTTGAAGTGTCAGGATCCGGCTTGGACTGCTGTAGCCCTGCCAGAGGCCTGTCACTTTCAAGGCCAGCAGCTGACGTGATAGAGCAACCTGTTGGGTCCCGTTTGGGCATCGATGGTGCCTGAACAGGGCCAGACCAATTCGACCACCCAAATTTTGTCAGGGGTGCTCGAATCTTCAGGTGCCTGGTTGCAGCTCCGATCTGGCTGTCAGTTTTTGAGTCTGATGCGTCAGTTCAGTAAGAAATCTGTCACCTGCCTCTTGAATTATTTTTCCATTTGAGTTTGTCTTCCCTCAGAGGTACTGGAGTCATGTTGATGATCTTCCTTTCTTTCAGAACTTTTCAGCTTTGCTCTCAGTGTGAGAACAGGCTGCTAGAGAGTGGTATGAAGCACGTACTCATTTGGCCCCAGATGTACATTGTCAGTGCTCAATGGCCCTCTTCAAATAGGCTGCGATGGGGGGAATGGGTGTGCTCCATGGTGGGTGTGCACCACGGTGGGTGGCCATCACACGGACACCCCCCCATCTACACCCACCTCCACCGATATCCACCCACAGCGCCATCCGCTTTTTGGCCGATGGCTCCATGCATAGGTGATGGGTGGAAACAGATAGAGTGCAGGAGCATGCACGCACCCCCACCCACCCAGTGCAGTGGTCACATGGGACTCCTCCCATGCATGCACACGCAGGCATCCACGTGTGTGTTGTGTGGGGGTGTCTCGTGTGAAAAGGGCCAATATGTGACTACATATCAGGGTTATATGCATTCATGGCTGTGTGCATGCACACATACAGTACTCATTCTGTAGGTGCACAGCATGGAAGATTTGGACCCCTGGTTCCTCTCATTTCTGTGCAGTGTTCTCAACTTCTACTGAATGTAATGCTTTTATGTGGCAGTCTGTACAAGACTAGTAAAAGAAACTTTTTCTTTAAATACAGTGCATTAGTTTTTGACAATGAATAGTAAACTAATGTTTATGACTTCCAGGTATTACTGTCTAGCAGCTGTTGCAGCTTTGCTAAAATACGTTGAATTTATTCAAAATTCAGTTTATGCTCCTAAATCGCTTAAGATTCAGTTTCAGGGAAGTGAGCAAACAGCTATGATAGATTCAACATCAGCCCTAAATCTTGAACTGTTAACTAACAACAGAGATTCTAGGTAAGATTATTTTGTTTTTCCAAGTTCTACTTTTTATTGTTTAATGTACCAAACTCTGTCATAGATGTAGGTATCTAATTTAGTTATCTAGTCAGAAACAAAAACAAAACAACATTAAGCTTTTGTCCTGTTCTGATGATTTTTTAAATCATCAGTGAAGTGAAATGTGGCACAGTGAAAAATGTATATTCTCTATTCTAGAGATATTTTTGACTTTTGCATCATAAAACCACAACAACATATAGGATGAGAAGTGAGAAAAGCGGTTGTCAATCAAAAAATGTAAAGAATGGTGTTAAGTGGGTGGGTATCTGTCACAAATGAACCAGATTTATCATACACAGTTGACACATGCTTTTTTTTTTATTAACTCAAGGTTTCACTGACTATAACAGTATTAAAAAGTAACATTTCTGAGAGTGAAATACTTCTCACTCTTTCTGAGTAAGATGTTTCTCACGGAGTGAGCAGGATTATCATTCTGTGGTCTCAGCTTCTTACGAACGAATATCCAGGTCTAAAGGTTTTATTGTTCCTAAGACCAGCAGCCCTGTTAACATCAGGGGTTCTCTCTTCTCCCTACCCAATCCCTGCTGCCACAAGTACTAATGGTCATGTGTAAGGCTCCATTCTCTTGTAGGGATGCTCAGTTGTACAATCTACTGGGAGACATTCCATCCTCAGCGTAGTGGCCAGGGGCATTTCCTTAGCAGGACAGAGGCATTTGCCTCCTGAGAAGTAGAAGGCATTCTGTGTGTGGTTCCCCTCCTGACACTACAGTTGTCTGGGCAGAAGAAAGCTACATGTAATCACTGTAAATGAATATAAGTAGTGCCATACTTAGTCAGACCAATGGTCCATCAAGCACAGCATCCTGTCTTCCGACAGTGGCCAATCTCAATCACATGGGAGAAGAACCAGCAGTCACAATGGGCAATCCATTCCCTGTTGTTAACTCCCAGCTCCCGAAAGTGGGAAGTTCATCCCATAAGCAACTTGGTTAATACCCATTGATGAACCTACTCTCCAAGGACTTATCCAGTCCTTTTTTAAACCTAGCTATACTACTGGGGGAAGGCCATAGCCCAAGTGGTAAGAGCAGTAGAGCACATGCTTTGCATGTATAAGGTCCCAGGTTCAATCCCCGGCATCTCCACCTCAGGATCCCTGGTAGCACACCTGGAGGAGGCCTCTGGTTGGAGAGGTCTCAGGTAGCACATCAGGATGGCCTCTGCCAGAGACCCTGGGAGAGCTGGATTTGGACCCAAATTTGAAAACCCCTGCTGCTGTGTCAGGTCCTGACAATACTGGGCTAGGATGGACCATTGGTCTGACGCAGTTAGGCAGTTTAGTTTAGTTTACTGGCCTTGACAATGTCCTCTGGCAACAAATTCCGTAAGTTAATTATGCGTTGAGTGAAAAAGTACTTCCTTTTATTTGTTTTAAGTCTGCTGGCAGCTAGTTTCATGGAGTGTCCCCTAGTTCTAGTTCTTTTTGAGAAGGTAAATAATTGTTCCCTATTTACACGTTCCATACCACTCAAGATTTTATAAACCTCTATCATGTCCCCTCTCCATCTTCTCTAAGCTGAAGAGACCCAGCTTGTCAAGCCTCTCTTTGTATGGAAGCCTCTCTTTGTATTATCATTCTTGTTGCCCTTCTCTCTACCTTTTCTAGTTCAGCTATGTCTCTTTTGAGATGGGGCGACCAGAACTGCACACAATATTCCAGGTGCGGTTGCACCATTGATTTGTATAGAGACATTATGACATCCTCAGTTTTATTCTCTATCCATTTGCGAATAAGTCCTAACATTCTGTTTGCTTTTTTACTGCTGCTGCACATTTGGCTGAGGATTTCAGTGTATTGTCCACAATCACTCCCAGATCCTTTTCCTGAGTGGTAACTCCTAGCTTAGTACCCAGCATTGTGTACTCATAGTTTGGGTTATTTTTCCCTATGTGCATCACTTTGCACTTGTCCACATTAAATCTCATCTGACATTTAGATACCCAGGCACCCAGTCTCATAAGATCCTGTTGCAGTTCTTCACCGTCTGCTCGTGTTTTAACTACCTTGAATAACTTGGTGTCATCTGCAAATTTGATCACCTCACTCTTAATGCCCTTTTCCAGATCATTAATAAATACATTAAACAGCACTGGTCCCAATACAGAACCCTGGGGTACGCCACTTTTTAGGTTTAGGCGGACAAACTATCTTGCACACAACTTTGCACCAACTATCTTGCACACCATACTGTCTCGCACACCAGATAGCACACCAACTATCTCGCACACCACCAACGCTGCTCACCACTTTGTAGCGTTTAAGCAGACAAACTGTCTTGAGATTACCGCTATAATCTCAGGATAAGTGTCCATGTGAAAACATTCTCCGTTATAAGCAACAGCCCCTCCACTCCTCCTGCAGCCCATAGAGCAGACATCCAGCTAGGAGCACAAAGTGCAAAGTAAGGGGCATTTAAAATATTTTTGCTTACTTGTAAGGAAGGGCCCGAGGAAGGGCCCTGTGTGGCCTGAAAGCTTGCTTATTTCCACCAACAACAGTTGGGCTAATAAAAGATACCATTTGAACCACTTGGTCCTTCCTTCCTTCCTTCCTTCCTTCCTTCTTCCTTCCTTCAAATGTGTACCCTGCCATTCCCATTAAGGCCTAAGACGTCTTACAACATATACAAACTCCTTTAAAAATCCCCTTAAAAACTGCACCCCAATCCCACCCAACCCTATCCCTTCTTGTCAAATGCCTGGCCAAACAGAAATGTCTTGAATTGCTTCCGGAAGATGACCAAGCTTGAGCTTAGACGAATCCACTGGCTAGTAACAGTAGCAGAAACAGGACTTCTGTCAAAATTTAAATACACTTGTTTCTAGTGGGCTCTTTATGGACACCACTGTTGTTGTTAATAATAATAATAATAATAATATAATGATATTAGCAAGCATTTATATAGCGCCAGCAATGTACCTGCACTTTACAAAGTAGTGGAATAGACATGGTCCCTGCCCTTGGGCTTACAATCTGAGAGACCGGGGTGTGTGGGGGGGGTAGGGGGAGACGACGGAAAGGGAACAGAGGGAGAGACAAGGAGTGTAACATTCACAAAGATTCGAGGTCTCGTGCACGCGCTTGGCTTGGTTACATCGAGAATGATGGCTGGCTGGTCCATGTGGTGAGGATATGAGTACACAGACCTCAGGTAGCAGATTGTACTCAATGGAGGGTATCAGCAGGAGTTAGGAGAGGGAACCGAGGAGTCAGAGAGGATAGAGTGGAAGAGGTGGGACTTGAGGAGGGATCTGAAGGTACGAAAGGAGGGGGCGAGGTGGATGTGGGCAGGGAGGGAGTTCCAGGCGTGTGGGGCAGCTAGGGAGAAGGGACGAAGGCCGTTAGGGGAGCAGAGGAGGCGTGGGAGGGCGAGAGAGGGGACAGAGGAGGAGTGGAGTGCATGGACTGGAGTATGGAGGGAAATTAGTGTAGAGACGTAGGGGCGAGCAAGGTTTTGAAGAACTTTATAGGTTTTGAAGAGCTTTATAGCACTGTTGATTTAACCTATACAGCTTTTGCACTGGCAGAACTATTTTGCCTTAACAGATGTAGTTCTTTTAGTGACACATTTCTGGTAGTGCAAACTCTAGCCCATACACAATTATATATCTATAAACTCCCCTTTTGGCTGGTGGGGCTTAGTCTTCTAGGTTTAGAGAAATAAGTTATACCAGTGCAAGTCCTTTTACTTTAGTATTCCTGTCTACACTAGGGAGTTGGACCAGTGTGTAAATAGATATCATATCAGTACAAAAATTGTGGTTAGACAATGTCTAATATATAACTTAATTGGGATCAAATTCTACTTGCTTAATGCACATGAGCAGTCTTGTTGGAGACATCAGTGGGAATTGGACCTTAATATGTATGCTTAGTCCACTTCTAAACAGGAGCATGTGTTTTAATATAAATAAAGTTGACACTTGAAAGTTTGGAAAATCCTTGATGTTGAGTCTTTGTAAAAGCCATCTGGCTTAACGAACATTCTTGCAAATCACAAAGATGTTGTGTGCCAGTATTGACTTTGGTTATTTAAATTCTTGTGAAATCAAGGCTTGCTTGCTTTTTTTTTTCTTTGATTGATGACACACAAAATTCTTGTGCAGGTCTTTGAGAATAGGTATATTTAATATTTGATCTTAGATCTTAATTTTGCTCTATTCAGAATTCTTGAAACTGGCACAGTTTGAGTCAAACATTCCCTTGCCAAAGTTAGTTTATCGTTCAGAAGTTTTTCATTTCTGCAATGACACAAATAAATGGAAAACAATTACAAAGAAATAAAGATAGAATTTTCTGAATCTTTGATAAATTTATTTCTATATGTTGAAACAATTTAAATAGAACCTGAGGTGATGCATTCATGGCATAATCATTTTCAGAGTCATTTACTATAGCTCCTGTGTGCTTTTATGCAATGTGTGATTGCTCAACACTTGGGGAAATCGACCCATACATTTGTAGGATAATTTAATCTGACAATTTCATTTGACTTTTAGGAGCATTGTTTTTTTGAATTTGTTTTCTAATGTGTGCTGTTTTCAAAGGAATGGTCACACTCTTTTTGGCGTTCTAAATTATACTAAAACACCAGGGGGAAGCCGGAGACTTAGGTCTAATATACTAGAACCTCTGATTGATGTTGAAACAATTAACACAAGATTGGATTCTGTTCAAGAACTACTCCAGGATGAGGAGCTCTTTTTTGGCCTTCAGTCAGGTACTAGTATACTATTTTCTAAAGGGCTTGAAATACCTGGGTTAAACTTAGTTTTTTCTCAATGTAGATAGAGAAAGTGAGTGGCCTGGTGTCTGAAAAATTCTCAGATATAGGGCTGGTGGGTTGACAAAAGAACCTTGACATAAGAACCTAAGCTAATTCTTTTCTCTCCTTTATTCCACTACTCCTAGGAATTAAAACAGCAGTATTTTAAGGTATTTTCTGAGGAAGGATGGGGGAAGGGAATGGCTAAGAAGCAGCAATGCTAGTAATATTTTGTGCCTGGAAAATGAATTTACCTATTTAAAAAATGTGCTACTGACAAATTATAATGGGTTGTAGCCTCTTTAGTTTCTCATTTGTTGCTTTAATTTTGTTTTTTAGTTATTTCAAGATTTCTGGACACTGAACAACTTCTTTCAGTTTTAGTGCAAATTCCAAAGCAGGATACGGTACATTTAAAGCATTTTTTAAATTACAAATAAATGATTTTATTTATTTATTTATATCTATTTTGTAAGTAAAGAGTAATTGTCAGTTATCTCAATAGTGTGTGTAAAATGGAAATGTGATTGGTACTTACAGAATTATGTTATATTGTAAGAAGAAAACGTCTCCCTTAAGAAAGAATAGGACCTTTGATAGTTCTAAAGCAGTGATGAGCAACATATTGCTCATCACTGAGCCCTTTCATGTTGCTTGTAAACAAGTGCAAAATAGTGAGAGGGAGGGAGGAATGGGAGGAGAACATGCCTTGGAACCAGCAAAGGAAAGGTTAAAATGCACCCAGGTCTGCGGAGGCTCTTGGCAGAGGGGTTTGCAGAGGCTAGGAAAAGCCCTAAGCTGCTGCTGCTGCTGCAGGGAAAAAGTAGTGTTTTCAACCATCTTGACTAGGGTTTCTTGAAGAGAGAAGCACACTAAAAAAAACAAACTCAGAAATATAACAACAAAAAGTTTCTATTTTATTTTTATTTTCTGCTTACAACCTTAGAACAAACCCTTATTTGTATGACTTAACTTTTAAAATTAAAGTTGCGACTCTGTAAATCTTGAACTTTGAAAGTGGCTCATGACCACAAAAAAATTGGGGATCACTGTTAAAGACACAAGTTTCAGTCCTGAAATCACTTGCTTTGAAGTGGTATAAATGAAATCATTGGGGCTACTTGCACAGAAGTGGTTTCAGGCCTTCAGCCATAATCCGAGCCCAGTGTGCAACAATTTACATACGTAATCCCTCAGTTGGAAAAATGGAAATATACACTATAGAACATATTTTTACTTTACATCAGGGAAAGGCTTTCAACCATTCATAGATTAGGCAATTAAATATTAACCTTCACAAAATATACTGCAATGTAGTCTTACAATTAAAACAGATTTGTACTTTTTAAAGTATATACTTGATCTTTGCCCTAGTTATTCAACTGTTTTAGGAATACCTGAGTACTTTCCATAATATTCCTGAAATGTCTTCACTGATAATGGGTGTTTTCTGATGTGATGACACCGCAGTGCCACCATGGACTTACCAGTCCGGTGTGGGACTGGCACTGTGGCCGGGATCCAGCCAGCTCCTTGAACTTATGTGATAGGGGCCTGGCTGCTGGGAGGGTGGGGAGCTGGGCTCTGCCTGGCCCCGCCCAGCGGCCTGCCCCCTCCCTGACGAGTGGCCAATGATAGCTGCCATAGCACCTCCCCTTCACCCCCCATCCCCTGGCCACTCTGGACTGCGGTGAGTAAAGCGGGTTTTCAAATGTGAAAGTCTGCTTTAGTCCCGGTCGGGCAGCGGGATTCTGGCCGTAATGGTGGCTAACCCGTGGTGCGACTTGGGGACTTCCTCAAGTCACAGCCTGGGCTAGCCACCACCATGGTTGGAATCCACCCTATGCAAACATCTTGCGGGTGTTTTCTAACATGATGGTGACCCGTGGAGTAAAGCATGCTAAAGCGCCCTAAAGTCGGCCACCGTACATCTGAAAACACCCACTGTCATTGCGCCAAAACATCATTTGGGTTGCCTATGTGCTTGGTTTCATTTTAAGAAGAAAATTCAGCAGTGGAAGGAATTAACTGAGTTATTGAAAGCATTTTTTCCAAAGAAAAGTCAGATAATTTTGAAAACAAAAATTATAATTAAAGGAAAATTCTTAGATGCCAAGAAGCATTAGATTTTTTAAATATCCTAATAGTTTATTATAATAAACTAAATACATAAGCCACTAAGATCCTTAGGCAAACTCATTGCCTCCCACGGTTTCCAATACCACCTATATGCTGATAACACTCAACTTTATCTCCACTCCTTCCCTCTCCCCCTCTGTTCAAGCTCGTCTCACCAACTGTCTCTCTGATATCTCCACCTGGATGTCTCAATGCCAACTCAAACTGAACATGGTGAAAACTGAACTCCTTATCTTCCCTCCCAATCCTTCCTCTCCCTCTTCCCTGTCAATTGCCGTTGACGGGGTCTCCATCCTCCCTGTCCCCCAAGCCCGTAGCTTGGGCTTAAACTTCGACTCGCACCTTACCTTCAAACCCTACATTGACTCTGTGGCCAAATCCTGCTGCTTCTCCCTCCACAACATTGCTAAGATCCGCCCTTTCCTGTCCGTCTCCTCTGCCAAAACTCTCATCCATGCTCTAGTCATCTCTCGCCTTGACTATTGTAACCTCCTCCTCAGTGGCCTTCCCCGCTTTCACTTTTCCTCCCTCATCTCTGTTCAAAACTCTGCTGTCAGAGTCATCCACCTAGCCCGTCGCTTTGACCATGTGCAGCCCCTCCTCTCCTCTCTTCACTGGCTCCCCCTTCCTGAGCGTATTCTGCACAAGCTCCTCGTCTTCACCTACAAAGCCCTTCACAACCTTGCTCCCCCCTACCTCTCTGCCCTGATCTCCCTCCGAACCCCTGTTCGAGCACTCCGCTCCTC
>QEPC01012154.1:1817861-1834523 GCA_003113815.1 Sphenodon punctatus
AACAGAATGTTAGGACTTATTCGCAAAGGGATAGATAATAAAACTTGAGGATGTCATAATGTCTCTATACAAATCAATGGTGTGACTGCACCTGGAAAATTGTGTGCCTTTCTGGCCACCCCATCTCAAAAAAGACATAGCTGAACTAGAAAATGTACAGAGAAGGGCAATGAGAATGATAAAGGGTATGGAACGACTTTTGTACAAAGAGAGGCTTGACAAGCTGGGTCTCTTCAGCTTAGAGAAGATGGAGAGGGGACATGATATTGGTTTATAAAATCTTGAGTGGTATGGAATGAGTAGATAGGGAATGGTTATTTACCCACTCAAATAGTACTAGAACTAGGGGACACTCTATGAAACTAGCTGCCGGCAAATTTAAACCAAATAGAAGGAAGTACTTTTTCACTCAACGCATAAATAACTTATGGAATTTGTTGCTAGAGGACGTTGTCGAGGCCAGTAGTATAGCTGGGTTTAAAAAAGGACTGGATAAATTCTTGGAGAGTAGGTCCATTAATGGCTATTAACCAAGTAGCTTACGGGATGAACGTCGTACTGTCGAGAGCTGGGAGTGAACAACAGCGAATGGATTGCCCATTGTGACTGCTGGTTCTTCTCCCATGTGATCAAGATTGGCCACTGTCGGAGAACAGGATGCTGGGCTTGATGGACCATTGGTCTGACTCAGTATGACACTACTTATGTTCTTATGTTTTTAAGTCTCTTGGGTATTGTGGGGGGGGCGACTATGGAGAGGGCATTCTTGGTGGCTGCACTGGGGCTGTGGAACTCCCTCTCGGCAGAGGCCCATGTGGCCCCGAACCTCTCCTCCTCCTGATGATTGTGTAAGACCTCGCTGTTCCGTCAGGCTTTTGGTGAGGGAGATAGGTAGGGTGGGAGGTTGAGGGTTACGGACGGGTTTTTTTTGTATTTTTTGTTACATTCTGTTGCACCCCATTGTTTTATTTCTGTTTTCAATTTTTATTGTATTTTATATTGTTTATTTTTATGGATTTGTTAGCACCCCAAGCTGCTACCAGCAGGAGGGTGAGTGGTAAAAATGTAGTAAATAAATAATGGTCTCTGTCCTGTTTGTTCACCTTCTGCGGCACTTTGGTTTATAGGGTATCCCCTTTAATACTTCACAGGTGACACATGAAGAATCAGTTTAATCTGTGGGGCCTGCTTGCAAACTTTTCTCAATCAATAAACAATGATTGAAAGTATCTAACGTGTCCTGTCTGCATTTGGGAAGGACATGGGCTAACAGCTGTATTGGAGAGACTCTAGAAATAAGCTAACAGTCATATGATGATTAATGAAAAAGTATGCGTTTCAAATGTATGTGTGTAAAATGTGTGGAATATTTTGTGCGTGTTCTGAAAGATTCCTTTGTTTTAAAATCTATGTTGCCTCTATTTGTATTTTTATCAGGTTAAAACAGCTGAATCAAAGATAACTAATTTAATCTATCTGAAGCACACTCTAGAACTTGTGGATCCTCTCAAGGTATACAATATAAACTATATGATCCAAATCAGTTAATCTTTATTTTTCAAAGTGCTGTTCACTATGGGTAAGGTCTCACACGAGATGTAAACCCACACTGTGCGACCTTACCCCCATTAGCCCATGTTGCAGCTGACCATGCAGCTGTCAGCCACCAGATGTTCACCTACTTCCATCTAGAGGCAGGCGGCAGGTTGCTATGCAATGCATTTGCCAGATAAAGCAGAGACTCATCACAGACTACTGTTGCCCCACCCAGACCGGGGCCAATGTGGGGTAACAGGCTGCCTTCCATCAGGCTAGTCCCATGCAGCCCCACCCCATGGCAAGGACCACCGGCACCATAGAGCCATGGGCATAGTTTTTCATTCCTGTGTATCTATGTCATGGCAGGGGTGGGATATTGAGCAGGCTGGGGGGTAGTAGGTAGTGCAGGACCGTGCACTTGCTCACCCTGGGGTGTGGTGGAACTTGTGATGGTGGCCGCCCACCTGGTTTCCTTGCAGGGAAGCAGATCATTTGGTCTGTGCTCCCCGCCGGCCCCAAAGTGTGGCAGCTGCATTCGCCCTGCCTGGGGCAGGTGGGGATCTGACAGGTCCTGTCTAGTGTGGCTTTACCCTATGTTCACTTAATATAATATCCCCAGGAACTGTATGTTAGGTCACAATCGTTTTATCCTCCAAAAATATGACACATATGCTATGTCTGACATATATATATATATATATATATATATATATATATATATATATATATATATATATATATATATGTATTTTAAAATAGTAGTTGAATCTCTAGGAGTCTTAATGCTCACTGATTTTGTAACAAGTATTTAATCTAAATAGACTCCATTAGCCAATCAGTACATTCTTTACATAAACCTAACTTCAAACAAGACTTGAGTGAACTAAAGGTCTTAGAATCTATTGGAATGGTTATGCATTTTAATATGTAATTGCTCTATTTTTATTTAAATAGGATGCCTTAAGAAGCTGTAAGACTCCATTGTTAAGGGCTTACTACAGTTCTCTGGAAGATAACAGGTACCATAACAATATTTACATAGATAAAACAAGAAACTTTGTCATTTTTATTACTGCAAACTGTGAAGATTACAAATGGAATTATTTATATTAAAACTATTATTCCTTGAATAATCCTTAAAAATTGTTGTTTTTTACTTTTTCCTTGATTGCGGCTCCAATCTTCAAAGCAGTGTGCAGTCTGACAACCCATCGAAGCTCTTGCAGCTTCCTCTAGCGTAATAGCAGGAGGATGGCTAAAGGTTATCAGAAGCACAGGGGAAGACAAGTGGTGCCTGTTCCTCTATCCCTCTTCTCCCATGTCTTGGGATACGTGGGGTTCAAGTCCAGTGGAGAACTGTTGCTGCTGGTGGTTAATGCGAGGTCGATGTTGACTAAAACATCAACTATTTTTGCCCTCATTTAGGATGATTTTTGAGACCTGACTAGATAAGGATTGGGGGGGTGGGAGGAGAGTGGGGGTAGGGATGCCACCTGTGGTGGTTTTTTACCTGACACTCCCGTAGGCCAAAATGGAAGTGTCAGGCAATAAATGACCAAAGGTGGCAACCCTAAGTGGGGGTGATCTGTAAAGAAAATTCATCCAGTTGAAGGTATTCAGTGCCCAACTTGTCCCACATGGACTGTAATTACTAGGGGGGGGAAGTTCGGTTCCCCCGGTATCTGATACTGCCGGTATTTTGCTGTACCGGCAGTATCGGATTAATCTGGTAATTGGGGGTACCGGTACCGGTTCCCCGTGCCAGATTCATTTACATTGCGGCCATTGAAATGAATGGCCGCAATGTAAAAGAAAGAAAGAAAAAAAACCACTTTCCCTCCCCCGTCCAGGCTGCGCGGGTGGAAGGGGGGACACCCCCCCACCCACCCTGCCCAGCCTGGATTTTTAAAGAAAGGCCTTCCCCGGAAGGCCTAGTAAAGTGTTGAAGCCAGCCAGCGCTGAAGCCGCTGGACCGCCGTGCTGCTGCTGCCTCCCGGAGGGCAAAAGGTAGGCAATCTCTGGGTGGGGGGGGTAGGGTGATCCCTGAGGTGGGGGGTGGTTTAACACCCCCCACCCCAGGGATCACCCTAGTACCTGCTGGTGTGGGGTTTGGGTTGCCGCCGCCGGCACAGCAGTGGCCCGGAGCCCGCACTAGCAGGGGCTTCGGCAAAAATTTTTTTTAAAAAAAATCCAGGCTGGGCAGGGTGGGTGGGGGGTGTCCCCCCTTCCACCCGCACAGCCTGGATGTGGGAGGGAAAGTGTTTCATGTTTTTTCCCCCCATTGATTTCAATGGGGTCAGTTCCCCATTGAAATCAATGGAAAAATACCAGTACCGGTATACCGGTTCTAATCCGGTAAACCGTTTTTTGGGGAACCTGTATCCGGTAAAACCGGTATCCGGTTTTTTGGGTGAAGTCCCACCCCTACTTACCATGTATTTTGAGGCCTGGGATACATTAGGGATTCTGTTGGTGTTCCAGCCACCCCACTGCACAAAGACTCCCTGACTAAGCTAGCTGAGTTTGTCTCAGACATTGTGTTTGCATCTAGATTTATTCAGGGCTTAATTTGTGGGGGCAGGGCTTGGCAGGGCTCAGCGTTGGCAATTAAATTCAAGGGGGGCTGAGTCCCAGAAAATATTCCTACTAAGAGTGTGCACCTAGAAATGTGAATGGTCAGAGAAAGGCTGCTACTGCTATTGGCCATTCCAGGGCTAGAAATGAAAGCCAGAAGAACACTGAATGTTTTATTTGGCTTTCATTAATGACTTCTGTGCCCCATCCCCTGTACTGGCCATCGTATTGATTCAATCACAAGAACTCCTGTTTTATATTCAGCTGTAGAGAGGCAGGTTAGTCTAGTGATTAGACTAGGGTTCATTTCCTTGTTCTGTCAAGTTCTGGGTCAGGGGGCATGGCTTGCGAGGCAGGTTTGTGCCCTGGCAATTCATTTTCTGTAAATTAAGCACTAGATTTATTGTCTTGAGTGACTTTGATATGCATGTACATGCATACTGAGGCTGGCTCTTCAGGGCTGAAGAGGAACTTTTTGGCCTCCATGAGAACCATGCTTCTATCCCAGATGATAACTGGTCTGACACATGAGGTGGAACATACATAGGACTCAATGTTTTGCACTGGAATGAAGACACCATGGTCAGATCATTACTTTCTCCTCATAGCTCTGCATCCTCCTCCTGCTGGGTAGCTCTACCATTGACCACTAGGAGGCAGATGATCTTTTTTCTTCACTGCGCCTGCATCACGGAGCTACCCAGCTTCCCTGCCAGTCCGTCATCTGCCTCAGGATCATTAGGAGGCAACTTCGGGGTCCTCAGGACCCTAAATAGAAAAAAGAGAAATGTAGTTAAGCGGCAATATCTGGAAGGAGTATCAAAGGGGGAGAGATACTTCAGTGGGGCACTTTGAGGACGACATCCCGGACATGGTCTCGGGAGTGTCAGGCCAGGCCGTGAGTAATCTGATCCCCGCCGGCTCCCTCGCATTATGCCGGGGAGCAGGGGAAGCCGCACTTGTTTCCCGCTTAGCGGGGGATAATTCTCCGTGGTGCTCCCTCCGCCTAAGGACAGGGCCGGCGCTGCTTGGCCCTGTCAGAGAGATAATAGTGAGACAAACCCCCAAACAGCCGCAGCATGAGCGAGGCCGACAAGAGCCCGCCCCTCCCCCCCACACCCCCGCTGATGGGTCGGAGGCGGGAGACAAGGAGAGAGGGGGCCAGGAAGCTCAGACACCCTCTCTCTCTTCTATCGCTCAGTCCATGGGGGAAATAATGGCCGCTTTAAAGGATCTGTCTCAGGCCAAAAGAAGCAGGAAAAGGAAGAGGGTTGGAGGGCCATTCCCCCAAGGTACAGAAAGCGGGAAAATCTAAGGCGGCAAAGCAGAAAATAAAGGCCCCAGCAGGGGGAGCCAGACTGAGAATCCTGCATTCTCCTCAGGGCTCTGAGGAGGAGGCTTATCGGGGTACACCAACCAGGGTCTTAAGTCACAGGCCCTAGCCCCCTCAGATTCAGAGTCAGACTCCTCACAGGAAAGCTCTGACTTAGAGGAGGGGGAATGCTCAGAGCCCCCTCCAGATCCTAGAGAAAGAGACCGCCAGTTCCCTTCCCATTGTAGGGACGATTTAATGGGGCACGTTATTAAGACCCTCTAACTCAAGGAAAGATCCTCTAAGGAGGAATCTTCCGACTCTCAGGAGGAAGATACTAGGGAATATATCCCCTCGGTTCGTGGCAGGGACCAGGGGCTTCCCTTAGATAGAACTTTCGAGAAAATTGTGCTGGAAGAGTGGAAGCACCCCGAGAAAGCTTATAAAATGACCAGGACACAAGATTCTCTTTACTCCTTCTCTAGGAGAAAGGAACAATTTTTCAAAAGCCACAGGATAGATGCAACAGAAGCCTCGTTGGCTCACCAGACAGTGTTCCCCACTGAAGGGGATTGTCACCCCTGAGATGCTACAGATAGGGGCGTGGACTCTGCTCTCAAGAGAGCAGTGGACTCCACTGCAGCCTCCCTTAAAATCAACATTGTGGCTTCATACGTGTCCAGGGCGCTTTTAGCCTGGATGCAAGAGGCCCAAGACCCTGACCTATCAGAGAGGAAATCACAAAAACTGTCTGCCCGCATTTGCATGGCTACTGCCTTCCTAGCAGATGCTATGACAGATGCCCTGACATGCGCCTCCAGGTCCATGACAAATAACATAGCAGCCAGACGGAGAATATGGTTGTGTTCCTGGCAGGGGGATTCAACTGCTAAGAACCTCCTCACCTCGGCCCCTTACAAGGGGTCCAAGCTTTTTGGGGTCTGTCTCGAAAAGATCCTGGAGGAGGCGAACACTAAAGATAAGTCAAAGACGCTACAGCAGGTGGTGCCAAAAAAGGGGATTTTTTCGTTGCCACTCTTTCAGATTTAGAGGATTTGGAGGCTCCTCCAGGAGGGGGCAAAACCAAGGTCCCAGAGATTTTTCCAGCAATTTTGCCTTTCGGGGTAGGGGCTTTAGACCAGGGAGGTTCGACAAGCGTAGACCAAGGGGGTTTGGCGCCACACAAACAAAACAGGATGCCTGACTATGCCTCTTCAGAGGTAGGAGGCAGGCTGCAGCGATTCAAGGTGATATGGGAGGACTTGGTTTCGGACGCTTGGGTACTCTCCTGCGTAGCGGAAGGTTACCACATAGACCTGGAGCGTACTCCAAGACGAAGATTCATTGCTTCCCCAGTGCCCAAGGACGCAGAAAGTCACCTGACCCTTGCAAGGGAGATTCAGAGACTCCAAGGGATTCAAGCAATAGAAAAGGTTCTGGAGCACAAACGCTTTTTAGGCATTTATTCTATTCTGTTCCTAGTGTCCAAAAAGCTGGGGAAATGGAGGGCTGTCCTGAACCTCAAGGCACTGAACAGATATGTGAAAAGGCACAGATTCAGAATGGAAACGGCGTCTTTGATTTGCCAGAGTCTGCAGATGGTGTCCCTGGATCTCAGGGAGGCATACCTGCACGTCCCAATTTGGAGTCCACACAGGAAGTGGCACAGATTCGCCTTCAACGGGGAACACTGGCAGTTCAGGGCCCTGCCCTTCGGATTGTCGTCAGCCCCCAGGACGTTCACAAAGATCTTGGCACCACTCATGGCCAACCTCCGCAGCGAGGGGATGCACATATATGCCTATCTGGATGATATCCTGATCAGGGGCAGCTCTCCCAGCAGAGGGGAAGAACACCTGAACAAAACAATTTGATACCTGGAGAGACACGGCTTCATAATAAACAGAGAGAAGAGTCTCCTCGTACCGGGTCAAAGACTGGAACATCTGGGAATCCTAGTAGATACCTTCTTCGACCGCACATTCGTGCCACCGGAGCGTCAGGACAAGATACAGAGATTGGTCTGGGTGCTAAGACGCTGGAACCACATGAGGCTCAAACCCCTGGCGAGTCTGTTGGAACTACTGATATCCTGCATAGGTCAGGTGACATGGGGACGCTTCAATCTTTGTCCCTTGCAGAATCAGCTAAGAGGTTTCCAGAGAGAGCTCACGCTCGGGCTCAATCTGTGGGTCCCCGTTCCACAGGGATTAAAAGTCTCAATGTCCTGGTGGTTAAGGCCAGAAACCTTCCGTGAAGGGGTGCCACTCACAGAACCATCGAGAGCGGTGCTGACGACAGATGCCAGCCTCCAGGGTTGGTGGTGGTGGTGGTGGTGGTGACACTCAGAAATTAATTCCACACAGGGGTTCTGGTCGCAGAAAGATTAGAAAAGAATGATCAGTTTTCTTGAGCTAAAAGTCACTCGACTCGCAATGCGACATCTCTATCCAACGTTTCCCTCTCGACATCTTCTGGTGTACACGGACAATGTGACGGCGAAAGCCTATCTCAATCACCGGGGTGTGTGTGTCGCAATCGAGGGAGCTACACCGGGAGGCGGTCAGCCTATTCGCACGGGCCCAGTTGCACCTAACATCTTTGAGGGCACTTCACATCAGAGGTCTAGACAACACATGGGCCGACTGGTTGAGTCGGCAGTACCTGGATCCACACGAATGGTCATTGAACAGGTCCGTGTTCCAGCAGGTGGTGACATGGTTCGGGCTACCCATGATGGACCTCTTCACTACCAGGGAGAACGCTCAGGTTCCTCGATTTATGACTCGAGCGTACTGCCCAGAAGCAGAAGGGATCGACGCGCTGAACTGCCCCTGGCCAAAGGGTCTCTTATATGCCTTTTCTCCCATTCCCCTAATTCAGAAAACGATATCCAAGGCCATCAGAGAACAAAGCACATCTACTCCTGATAACCCCATGGTGGCCCAGGAGACCCTGGTTCTCCGAGCTGATAGAGTACAGCCACGCACAACACCGCAGGCTACCTCTCATCCCAATGCAGAGACGCAGACATTAAAATGGACACTTTGGAACTTGAACGTTCAGCACTAAGAGCGAGAGGCTACTCGGAGGCAGTACTAAACACGATACAGCTCTCCAGGAGGGCAGCCACTAGAAGACACTATCGGGCCACGTGGAGGATCTTTGCAGCATGGTCTCTCCAGCAGGGCCGGGATCTGACCAAAGCCCGGGTCGCTCAGGTTCTGGAGTTCCTTCAATTGGGTCTGGAAAAAGGCCTTAAGGCTAACACCTTGGTCAGACAGGCAGCTGCCATAGACTCAATACTTAGGGCAGTTTCAAATAGGATAGTCTCCTCCCATAAGAACGTGAGAAGATTCCTCCAAGCAGCCAGAATCATATCTCCCCCAGTAGTGCATAGGGTTCCTTCCTGGGATCTCAATCTAGTGCTGGGCGCCCTTACCAGGCCTCCCTTTGAATCTCTTAAACACGTTTCCTTATACTTTATGACCATAAAGGTGGTGTTTCTCATCGCAGTCACATCAACAAGACGTGTCTCCGAGCTAGGGGCTCTTTCCATGGAGGACAACTTTTGTACCTTCCATAAGGATTCAGTGTCCTTAAGGTTAGATCAGGCTTTTCTTCAGAAAATTAACTCCCTATTCCATAGATCGCAGGAGGTATTACTGCCCTCATTCTGTCCCAGGCCAGTTCATCCAAAGGAAAAAGCCTGGCATACTTTGGATGTCAGACGGGCACTAAAAGTTTATTTAGCTAGAACCAAGGGGTTCAGACAGTCAACGGCGCTGTTTCTGAACATCAGGCCAGGGTATCAGGGGCATAGGGCTACAAAACCCCATATCTCCAAATGGAGGCTTATAACTGAGGCTTATAACGCATAGGGTAGAGTTCCTCCCCTCCAGATTTGGGCCCATTCGGTGCACAGTGCAGCCACGTCATATGCCTTTAAGGCAAGAGCCTCGTACGAGGAAATCTGTAGGGTAGCCACGTGGGCTTCTCTTCACATTTTTGTTAAACATTATAAGATCAATGTTTTCCAGTCAGCAGAAGCTGCCTTTGGCAGAAGGGTGCTACAGACTGTACTGAATTTTTCCACTGCTGCTTGCTCCCACCCTTGAGTTTTTGGTCAGATTGCTTGGGTACGTCCCAGCAGGAGGAGGATGCAGAACTATGAGGAGAAAGGAGAATTGGTAACCTACCTTCAGTGAATTCCTTTCTCTCATATGCTCTGCATACTCCTCCGACCCTCCCTGCCAAGCAGCATAATGAATAATACAGGGGGCGGGACTCTGCTTAGATAAGATTATTTAGTTGTGGATATTTAGTCAGTTTGGACTTTCGCCCGATTAATGATTTAGGAAAGGAGGGGTTGGTTTTGCTGTTTTTACAACCATTACTTCTAGTTTTCGTTCGATGAGGATGGTCAGATTCTTCGGCTTGCAAACGGACTGGCAGGGAAGCCAGGTAGCTCCGTGATGCAGGCGCAGTGAAGAAAAAAGATCATCTGCCTCCTAGTGGTCAATGGTAGAGCTACCCAGCAGGAGGAGTATGCAGAGCATATGAGAGAAAGGAATTCACCGAAGGTAGGTTACCAGTTCTCCTTTCTGAGAACCCATATTCCTGCCGTTCTATGCTCCTGTCAGAGTGGTGGACCAGTTAGGTTGGTCTTCCGGAGCCTGGTGGAGCCAGTGAGGTTCCAGAACTCTTGAAGGGATTTACCCACTGATATTTCAGCTGTTCTGTAGTTGACCTGGTTGGAATGTGGAATGGCACGTAGACCTTGGCCATCAACATGGTAAGACCCCCACTCCCACCACTGCAGTGGCACAAGTCCCTCTAGTACATGTGGGATATGGGACAACTGACAACGAGGGACTGGTGCTTAGAGTGCAAGTGGTACTTGATTAATGCTGAAGCCAACCTGGCATGGATATTTTTTAAAGGACTTCTTTGTCATGGTGGTGATGAAGAAAGCTTTCTTCTCCACCCCCATAGATATGGAACGTGTTTTCTGGTGAATTGTTACGAGTGGTAAACAGTTTAGTAAATCCAGATTCTTTCTGCCTAGAGAGAGAATCATGTATTGGCCATGGTAATGTTTGCCACCTACTTTGCAGACAAAATTGCTCAGATTCAGCATGATGTGGGAATTGCTAGCTTGGTTACAGAGCTGAAGCTCAGGACTCGGGATGCTGATTGGTCTCATCCTGATTATCTGGATCAGTTTTGATTAGTATGTCCAGAGGCCTTGCAGAGGGGGTGCTTGGAAGGATATGGGGGGTCATTTGTGAATTAGGCTGTGACAGGGCACAGTGCTGGGCAGAAGCCTGGCCCTGAAAGGCGCAGGTGCATTTGTTAAGGGAGGTTCGCGCCACAGTGGGTGCTAAATAAGGTGCAGGCGCTGAGAGGAAAAGGGGACAGCACATTAATCCCATACACCTGGTTAAGCCTCCACAGGTGAAGTGCCTAAGTGGGGCCATCTGGCCTGGGCATGGCTTGGTCAGCTCTAAAGTAGAAAAGGTTGAGCCTGGAGCTCTGTTAGGAGGAGAGAGCTCCAAGAGACAGAAGCTGGGAAGGATTCTGCCTCAACCAAGACCTGACAGAGAAGGGGGTAGGAGCCAGGTAGGGCTCTACCTGAGTGGGCTGGCTTCAGGAAAGATTGTGCCTGGTCAGAGGGAGAAACCTCACACTAATGGATCATGTGTGTATATACGGACCGTGTTTGGTGAGTAACTGGGACAAGGAATAATGTTCCATCATCCAAAAACCTCTGGCTTACAATAATAGTTAAAGCTCTTGCAAATTCAATCATACTATATAAAGCATGGAAATTGCAAGTTAATGCTTCTGATTTAACTTGTGAGCCATGTAAGCACTAAAGACGTTGTACAGTCTCGCATATTATGCTTGATTCCAACTTTGGCTCCATGCCCCCACACATTTGTATTATTAGAGCGTGGGAGCACTCTAATAGTTAAGGTGTGTTACACCCTCCATTATAAAACCCCAACATTCTATTTGCTATAAAATGGGCATGATTAAAGTTAGGATAGTGAAATTTGCAGTTGAGGAGCACTGGGTTAAGCGGTTCAGGCTATTCAAATTTCAGTAATTTGCGGTTCAGCTATGCAATCGGCTGAATAACAGCTGGGATATAGCAGTTTGAAAACTGCACTTTGAAGACTGTTTTTTCAAAAGTTTTATTTATTTATTTATTTTAAAAATTTGATACCCCGCTCCTCCTGCCGCAGGCAGCCTGGAGCGGCTAACCATCAACATATAAAATAGTATAAAGAACTAAAAACATCATCATAAAAACACTCAAACTATAATAGTAAAGAGGGATAAAACCTCAACTCACCCCCTCACCCACAACCCCCTCACCCCACTCCCTCGTCAAATGCTTGACGGAACAGCCAGGACTTACACTTCCTATGGAAGGCTTGGAGATCCGGGGCCAGACGGGCCCCCACCAGGAGGGAATTCCAAAGGCATGGTGCAGTCACCCAGAATGTCCTACCTTGCGTGGCCCCCAAAAAAACCCAGGGGAACTCCAGCAGGGCACCCCCGGACGACTGCAGAGGCCAGTCTAGAACCTGGGGAGTGAGGCGATCTTGCAAATAAGCAGGGCCCAGGCCGTGTAAGGCTTTATACGTCAAAACCAACACTTTGAATTGGGCCCGGAAGACTATTGACAGCCAGTGCAGAGATCGGAGCACTGATGTAATGTGCTCCCAGCAGCCCAGCCCCACCAAGAGCCGGGACGCTGCATTCTGCACCAGCTGCAGCTTCCAAGCCGTCACCATAGGTAACCCCATGTAGAGCACGTTACAGTAGTCAAACCGAGAGGTAATAAAAACTTGGATGATCATGGCCAGGTTAGGAACCAAAGCCGCCGCACCAGATGCAACTGGCAGAAGGCACTCCTCGCCACAGCCTCCACCTGGAGATTCAGGCGGAGCTGCGCATCGAGGAGCACCCCCAGGTTCTGCACCTGAGAAGTCAGTGGAGAACAGATCCCATCAACCAAAAGAGCTGCCACTTCCACCAACTTACCCACTAACATCACCTCCGTCTTGTCCAGATTCAGTCGCAGTCGGTTAGCCCTCATCCAGTCCCCCACAGCTGCCAAACACCGGGTAAGCACCGAGACAGCCAGGCCTGGGTCAGTTGAAAACGAAAGGTACAGTTGGGTGTCATTTGCATACTGATGACACCTCCCCCCGAACCCTCTGATCACCTTGCCGAGCGGCTGCATATACACGTTGAACAAGAGAGGATGGACCCCTGCGGAACCCCACATGGGAGGTCTCGGTAAGATGAAAAACAATCACCGAGTACCACCTGCTGAGTTCTCCCTGTCAGGAATGAGCAGAACCATTCAAGAATGGTCCCGCCCACCCCCGCACTATACCGCAGGTGCGTCACCAACATCTCATGGTCAACGGTATCAAAAGCTGCTGACAGATCTAATAGGACCAGTAGGGTCGATCGACCCCAGTCCTTTTCACAGCGGAGATCATCAACCAAAGCCACAAGTGCTGTTTCAGTGCCATGACCTGGATGAAAGCCAGACTGAGAGGGATCAAGATAACCGACATGGTCAAGATGCCCCTGGAGCTGCTGAGCCACCACCCATTCAATAACCTAACCTAAAAACGGAAGAGTCAGAGACAGGCCGATAGCTGGCAGGGGAGTCACCGTCAAGAGATGGTTTCTTGAGCTGAGACTGCACCACCGCCTCCTTGAGACAGCCCGGCACTCTGCCCCCCAAAAGGGAGGCATTGACCACCCCAGCCAGCAACGGTTCCATTGTCTCCCGGCAGCTCTTAATCAGCCAGAATGGGCGTGGATCTAATTCACAAGAGGTGGCTCGAACAGCCCCCAGGACACCCACCACATCAGCAGGTATCACCGACTGAAACTGATCCCACAAAATCGGACAAGCTGGGGCTTCTACAGCCTTTACATCCTCCACTGTGTAAAGTGTGGCATCGAGGTCTTGGTGAATACCAGTGATTTTCTCCGCAAAGTAATCCGCAAAAAAGTCACAGCGGACTGAAGATACCTCAACTCCAGGGTTGAGGGAGGCCGGACTTACCAGCCCCCGCACAACCTGGAATAGCTCCGCAAGATGGGATTTTGTAAAGGCTATGAGGGTAGCAAGGAATTCCCTCTTTGCTGCCCGCATAGCCACAGCATAGGCACGTAAACTAGCTCTATGCTGCAATCTGTCAGTTTCAGCCCGAGAACAACGCCACCATTGCTCCAACCATCGCCCAGCTTGCTTCAGCATCCACAGTTCCTCAGAGAACCAAGGAGGCCTACAGAGCCTCCACCTGGGCAATGGACGCCTAGGAGCTGTTTGATCGATGGCCTCCATCAGCAAGATGTTCCGTAACTCGACGAGATCATCGACACAACTGTCATCAAGGTCAGAGGGTAACTCCCCCAGAGCACCTAGAAACCGGTGATCAGAGGGTTCGGGGGGAGGTGTCATCAGTATGCAGATGACACCCAACTGTACCTTTCGTTTTCAACTGACCCAGGCCTGGCTGTCTCGGTGCTTACCCGGTCCACAACATCACCTCCGATACAGCCTCCGGCAGAGCATGCAAGAAGGCCGCCGATCTCAGCAGGGTAAAGGGGTTTTGTGTTGGTTGGGAGGAGATGTAAGCCTTTTAGAAAATTCAAAGAGGCTGCCAGGGGGTGCCTTCTGGTTTACTTTGTGTAAATCCGGTTAGTAGTTTTTAAGTTATGACAACTTGAAAATTCAATGTCAGCCTATGGAAACCATACTGAGTGTGGAGTGCTTGCAAACATTCTATGTGTAATGCAGAGACTGTTTAAAAGCCAACAGTCTTGAATACTGGGGACTACAACTCCCAGCAGACACTGCTTGCTAGAGCGGATCAGTGCTCGGGAAAGAAAAGGAACTGCATCTTCCAGGGGGCAGTGTGAGTGACTGCCATGTTTAGAGCTGATCTGGTGGGGAGGGGAGGAGAGAGAGGCCTCTGGAAGGGAGAGCTGAAGGTCATTCTGATCTGAACCTGCACAGCAGGCACCTCGGCTTGGGGGTCAGGGACGCCGAGATGGCTAAACAGAGCTAGCAAATCCTGCAGTGATGTTTAGGGTGGCTAATTGTGCCCCCTAAACCCACCCAGAAACACAGAGCACATGAATTTCAGTGACAGTTCTTCCCCCTCCAAAAACATGGGGTGTCTGGGCTGTGGCTTCAATGGGGCGACCTATTGGAGGAGCATGGCTTGGGTCGGAGTGCTGGAGTTTGCCTGGGATGGTCCCAAGTGCAGGAAGAGGGCAGAGATTTATCCCTGGGACAGGGACAGGAGGCTACAGGCGGGATGGAATCAATCTTTCAGCGCTTCTCCCTCCAACTTTTCCAACCCCACTAAGGAATGAGGGGTAAGCGGGTGCTCTGGGCTGATACAGTGGGCATTCTGAAGGAGGGGGGCAGGGCGATGGTGAGGTCCTGTACAGAGCTGCCCTGTGGGGCAGAGTGGTAAGTGTAGTCCTCTTGGTAGGACTCTTAAGAGCGAGCCTCAGCCTAGGGAGGGAAATCCTATGGGGGAGCAGGGAGGGAGGGAGCATATACAAATGGCAAGGGGGACATTGAGGGGAGAGAGTAAGGACAGAGCCTATGTAAATAGCTTCCACAGTGGAAGCCATGCACAGAGGGAGCACTTTACAAGGAGCAGCTTTATTGGGGATACAGAATATGGAACCTAGTACAGGGGGAGGTCTGCAGAGTGGGCAGCGTTGTGCAAGAAAGGGAGCCCTGTCCAAGGGGGAGTAAAGTGCAGGAGTCTTGTAGAGACAGAGAGCTGCAGAATAATGGCCATAATTGTGCTAGGAGAGAGCCCTGGACAGAGGAGAACTGAGTGAAGGAGCTTTGTACAAGGGGAGAGATGCAGGATGGGCAGCATTATGCCAGGTGGAGAGTCCTGTATATGGGCACAGCAGAGTCAGGGAGCCCTGTACAAGGAGTGAACTAGCCAGGGGGTTCTGTACAGGGGGAGGTCCTTATAGAAAGCAGAATGGCCAGTGTTGGACAAGGAAAACAGCTCTGACAGTGTGGTGTAGCGTGGAAGACTCCTGTACAAGCCATGAGCTAGAGATCATAGAGAGCAGTTTTTGGAAATTTGCTATCTTAGACTGAACCACAGTTGTTGTATTCTTAGTAAAGCAGGGAACTACCAGTAAAAATCCAGCTTCGTCTTGCTTGCTATTTGAAGGAAGTAACAGCTTTCTAAACTGAATGGAGCAGCTCTTCCACCTTAGCCTCCCCTAAGCCCCAGGCTCCCATAGTGGTTACGTTGCTCAGCATACAACTGCACCAGCAGGACAATTTTTCTCCATTGCATTGTATTTAACAAAAAACTTGGATATTCCATAATCAAAAAACATCTGGTTTACAAGAAGAGTTATGGCTCTTGCAAATTCAATCATGCACTAAAATGCATGGAAATTGCAAGTTAAGGCTCCCACATTAACGTCCGTGCCATGTTAGCAGTAAAGACATTGTAAAGTCTCGCATATTGTGCTCACTTACAACTTAGGCTCCATGCACCCACACTTTGCCTTCGTCTTTCAGCCCCAATCCTCTTCCTCTTTGCAGGTTGGGGGCAACACTGAGGCTGGGGACAGGAGGGCGTCCCTCACCCCCTCCATTTCCCTCTATCCTTTCATTTCAGTTGGGGAGAATGGGAAAGCTGATTAACAGCTCAGAACCATCCCTCTTACCCACTAGTCTCCATTGCCCTCCCAGAGCACAGTGAAGCTGGGTAGAGTCGTATACAAATGTTTAATTAAAACTAAGTTGGGTATGCATTGAAATTAATAAAATGGAATGGCCACTGGAAGGAATGGAGGCAACAGCTGGGGGAGGTTACAGCGGTGCCCTTGTCATGGACAGACCATTATCTCCTTCAGGCCGGTCTTCTAGCGCGCCCCCTCCAGAAGGGGAAGGGACCAGTTAGGATGATCCGCCCTCGGAGGCTGATGGAACCCCAGCGGTTCCAGGAGGCCCTGAGGGAGTTAACCCTGGACGTGGACGGCCACTCTGTGGATGAGCTGGTCCGGCATTGGAACAACTTGCTGGAGGAGGCCATTGACAGGGTGGCTCCGAGACGCCTTCTGCCTTGGTCTCGTCACCGCAGGACCCCTTGGTTTACTGAGGGGCTGCGGTGTATGAAGCGTGTAGGCAGGAGGCTAGAGCG
>QEPC01012154.1:1836181-1867848 GCA_003113815.1 Sphenodon punctatus
TGGAGGTCCCCCGTGTTAAGCGGGGGGCCACGATGGAGAGGGCATTCTCGGTGGTGGGACCGTGGCTGTGGAACTCCCTTCCGGAGGAAGCTCGCCTGGCCCCAAGCCTTTTAACATTTCGGCGAAACTGTAAGACCTGACTGTTTGCTCAGGCCTTTGGGAGGGAGGGTGGGGAGGGAGGTTTTTAGTCCCCTACCCATTTGTTTTTGTCTAGCCCTGTTTTAATATTTAATATTTAATATCTGATTGTTTTTAGATGGTTTTTATTGTATTTTATTGTTTTATGTTGGAAGCTGCCCCGAACTGCGTTGCAGGAGGGGCGGGGTATAAATTTATAAAATAAATAAATAAAATAAACAGCAGTGCCAATCTCTAAATAAATACTATTGTCATTCCAACATCCAATTAAGTGACTGTGAAATTATACAGCACAGTTGCATCTTTGGGAGTACATGAGGAAGGCAAGAGGGTGTGAAATGACGAGGAAGGCACCAGATGCAGTAAGTGGAGTGGTTGGAATGATAGGGAAATATACAAAGAGTGTGCAGGATCAAGTAAATGGGTGGAATGACAGGAGAAATTAGAAATAGTTACAATAACAAGTTTCTGAGTGAAATAACTGATTCAGAAGACTGATAGGATATCTCAGGAAGCAGTCCTATCGTTTTACCCGCTTACTATAGCTGACTCCCTATCCTTTGACTCCCAAGCCTCCCTCACTGTTGTTCCATTTCCTCTCCTGATTTGTCGTTCCACACACACACTTCTGTTCCATGACACATACAGACAAACATTGTATTTCCCAGGACTTCTGGGTTCTCTGTGAGGGGTGTGGGGGCTACAGGGTTAGAGGGGCAACTTGGACCCAGGACTCCTGGGTTGTCTGTTACAAGGCTGAGAGCAGGGGAGAGGAGAACAGGCTCGGAACCAGGACTGTTGAGTTGTCTGTGAAGGGAGTGCAGCCTACTGGATTAGAGTGGGGTGGAGAGCCTGGAAGCCAGGAGTCCTGAGTTCTCTGTTACAGGGCTGGGACCAAGTAGATTAGAGGGGGAGAAGGGGTGGGAGCCAGAACTCCTAAGTTCTCTCCTTAAAGGGGAAATGGAGGGGGTGAGGGGCCAGCTCACGCCCTCCTGTCCCCAGCTTCACTGTTGCCCCCAACATGGAAAGAGGAAGAGGATTGGGGCTGAAAGACGAAGGCAAAGTGTGGGTGCATGGAGCCTAAGTTGTAAGTGAGCACATGTACAATGTCTTTACTGCTAACATGGCATGGAAGTTAAGGCAGGAGCCTTAACTTGCAATTTCCATGCTTTTTAGTGCATGATTGCATTTGTAAGAGCCTTAACTCTTCTTATAAACTGGAGATTTTTTGATTATGGAATTGGTCTTTCAGTCCCAATCTTCTTCCTTTGCAGGTTGGGAACAACACTGAAGCTGGGGAATTGAAGTGGTGAGGGAGCAGCGGTAGAACTGGAGGGAGCCAGGGGCTGTGGGTGGGGATTGAGGGGCAGCAAGAGAACTGGAGGCAGGTAGACTGTTGCACTAGCCTAAGCAGCATCCTAGCTCTCCAGCCACCCTGCTCATGGTGCTACAGCTTCCTGGGCACTCTAGCTTCCCAACCATCATACTCATGCTGCTGCAACAGCCTACTTGGCCCCCAGCTGTCCCTCTGCCTGTCACTCCTCACCCGCATCCCCTGCAGCTCTGCTGCTGCCCATCAATTCCCACCCACAGCCCCTGCTCTCCTAGCCCTACCCCTCACCTTTGCTGCCGCCGCTCAGTCCCCACCCAGAGTCCCTCCTCCCCATTCCTGAACTCCCCCTAGCTCTGCTACTATCCCTCAATCCACACTCACAGCCCCTAATCCCCCACCCCTAAGCTCCCCCAGCTCTGTCACTGCCCCTCAATCCCACCCTGCAGCCCGTGCACCTCTCCCGCTGCCCCTCAGTCCTCACCCGCAGCCCTTCTTCACCAGGCCTGCTCCTGCCTCTGCTGCTGCCCTTCAATCCCCACCCGCAGCTCCTACTGCACCAGCCCCGAGCACCCCACTTGCTCTGCTGCTTTTGCTCAGTCCCCACCTGTAGCCCCTGATTTCACAGACCTCAGCTGCCCCCAGCTCTGCTGCTACCCCTCATTCCTTCCAGCCCTGGATCCCCCCAGCACTCCTGCTGTCACTCACACCCAACTCTGTCTTTTTCATCTGACCCAGGTCCTGCTGTCTCAGTGCTTGCTTGGTGCCTTCATTCATTTGGGGACTGGACTTATTTATTTAAATTTATATCTCACTTTTCCCCAAATCTAAATTTATATTCCATTTTTCTCAGGGTGGGTTACAACAGATGGATGTGGGAAAGCCAACTGAGGGTGAATTAAGACATGAGTGAAGTGATGATGGTTAGCAGGCCTTGTGACACAGAGAGAGGGACACCTCTCATTGGGGTTTGGCTCCTTTGGTTACTCGGATTTACAGCTTTGGGATGCTCCTGGATCTGTTGCTGTACCTAGAACTTCATGTTGCAGCAGTGGCTAAGAGTGTTTTCCACTAGCTCCACCTGCTCAGTGACTTTGGAACTCTGTTTCCCTGTTAGTTTGTTGAAGCCCAAACCTGAGCATTTTCCAGAAGGAATGTGAGACTTTTCTGCTTGGACAGGCATTTTGAATGCAGGAAAAAGTTTGTAGGAAATAAGTTCTGTATGTGGTTACTTTTATATTGTATATCACACTTTTTGCTTTTATATTAGTTTTATATGTAGTTACTTGCCTGGGGCCCTTGGGATTAGATGGTTATAAATCTAAATGAAAGTAAATAAGTATGTGTTTAGAGGGTTGGTCTAAATTTTTTTTATAAATCTAATTTTTCAACTACAAGAAAAATTAGAGAAAAGATAAACAGTAACATTTTTATAATGATTAAGACTAAAATTTACTGAATCACCTACCTACAAGGTTTAAGAGCAGAAGATCCGTTATCAAGAATGACTCATTGAGCCATTCAATGTGCATGTGTCTTTCTTGAAAATGGGATCTAAGTGCTTTTTAAAATTTTATCCACTGTGATTGGTTATGAAAGGCAAACAGACAATTTACAGTAGTAGATTCCTTGGTACAGAGCAGAGAATTTGGGACTGTTTGATTATTTTACCATCACCCATAATGTCTGAGCAAAAGTACCATATCGTAAGCAGTATTTAAGATACAAACTTGTTCTTTTATCCAATTTTAGCTGTGCTCATGCTGTTGAGGTTAAAAAAATAATAATCACGTTACTATCTTACTGGTTACTTTTGAACTGTTGAGGGAGTGATTTCATTTAGTCTCATTTTAATTTCCAAACACTCCAAACAAGAGTGATTGCACAGCTGATTTTATCATTCCATATAACTGAATGTGTAGGTTTGGAATCATACTTGAAAAAATTAAAACTGTCATTAATGATGATACAAGATACACAAAAGGATGCCTGAATATGAGAACCCAGAAGTGCTATGCAGTCAAGCCAAATGTCAATGAATTCCTTGATATAGCGCGAAGAACATACACTGAAATCGTCGATGATATAGCAGGTATTTCTATACCTTTACATTTATTTATTAGAAATATAATGCATTTGTCATATAAGAATATAGTGCAAACTTCTGATAATGGAACAATGACAATACTATTCATGTAATTTGATTTGTCATTGACAAAAATGGTGAAGCATATTTCTTCTTCTAGATTGCAACATTATATGATTTCAAAAAATAAAGATCTTTATTTGCTATTACAAAAAAATACCAAGTTTAAGCAAATCAAATAGATTTTTTATCTCTCCAAGCAGTCTTTCTCCTGCAATCATGTCATCCCTCATCTCGCATGCTGCAGCCATTCCTAGAATAGTTGAGAAGGGCAATATAGAGGATTCTCTGGTAACAGGAGAAAAAGTGAATGGCTTTAGCTTAACCCCTCCCTCCCCAGATAACGGATTTAAAGTTACTCATTGAGAAAGCCATGTGGTGAGCCACTCCCCAAAGGTAGATTCATCGGTAGTTAACTGCTCTGGGAGATCTTGCTTTTCAGTAGAAGGCTAACCCACTCCTAGACGTCCGCGTCCAACGTATGGAGAGTCTTCAACAGATGTTTTCAGACATGACAGTGACTGGCTTTAGCATGCTTTACTCTGCGGGCCATTGGCACATTAGAAAATGTCCGCCAGATGTTAGCACAGGATGGATTCCGTGGTGGCGGTTAGTTTGGGCTGTGACTCAGGGAAGTGACTTGACTGTCCCACTCTGGACCGGACAAGTCCGTGGTGGTACGTCTGCACTGTCATGTCAGAAAGTACCCAAAGAGAACCTAATGAATTCTCCTGCTTTCATCTGTGCTTTCTGTTCACCAGCCCTCTATGTTTTGATTTAAATGCTTACTGAGCTCTCTTTTTCACACAAAGCCACTGTCAAGGATTTAAGATAGCCCTTTATTGTGTGTTCAGATCCTGTCTTAGCCATGAACTTGCTGGGTCATCTTAAGTACGTCGCTGTCTCTCAATCTCAGTTTCCCATCTGGAAAATGGGAATAATGACCTACCGTATAGGGTTGTTGTGAGAGTAAACTAGATAAGGATTGTAAAGCACTTTGAAAAGTAAAATAATAAACAAATTATAATAACTTTTTCAGTTCCGTTTTATATTATATTAGAAAATATTTCAGTTCAGGGCTATTCTTCCTACTTGCTTCCTTAGGAATGATAACACAGCTTGGTGAAAAATACAACCTACCTTTGAAGACAAGCTTCAGCTCTGCTCGAGGATTCTTTATCCAGGTGAACACAGAGTGTGCTGCATTGGCTGATGGTCAGTTTCCTTCAGAATTTACAAAGGTATGCATTGGGAAGATGTTTTGTCATAAAATGTATTAGGTGAAATCACATGGAAGTCAGTGAGGGTAAAATATGATGCCCTAACTGTACCCTTATACAGTAGGTTAAGTCCACATATGCTGTAATATTTTATACTAGAGAAAGAGTGTGGCTGCCATACTGGAGACAAAGTAGATCAGATGATATCCTTTATTGAACCAACTACTGTTGGTGAGAGTATGCAAGCTTTCAGGCCCCCACAGGGACATTCCTCTGATATATAACAAGTCAGAACTTTTTATGGTCAGATAATGTGCAATGTTACGTGGCTGGACACTAGTATTTCCATTTTGTTTGTTGGTTTGTCGTCATGGAAATCAAAATTTAGTAAAACCGAAATAAGCTAGCAGTTCTTTCTGTAAACATTAGCAAGGCTAACCATTCCATTAGGAAGAATTTTTTACCTACCAGGACAGTTAGGTAGTGGAATAATTTGCCATGAGTGATTGTGGAGGCCTCAACGCTGGAATCCTTTAAAAATAAGTTAAGTAGACATCTTTCAGGGATAGTGCAGGTATAGTGGATCCTGCATAATGCCACGGGTCTGGACTAGATAAGGTTCCTTCCAGTCTTAGGATTCTATGACTTGCTTTTCAGACTACTACCACTTTGTTTTCTTGAAATGGTTTTATTTGTGCCTCTCTGGCATTATTTTTACTTTTGGTTTGAATTTTCCTTCAGATCACTAAAATGAAAAATGTCTACAGCTTTACTTCAGCTGACTTAATTAAAATGAATGAAAGATGCCAGGAGTCATTGCGAGAAATTTATCACATGACTTACTTGTAAGAGCATTTCAAACTTTCTAATATTTATGCTATGTAGATTTAATGTACAATATTAACAATTAATGATGAGGCTTTCTAATCTACTTTAATTGTTATGCTACAGTCGGACCAAAATTGTACACTGAGAGCGTACTTTATAGGAGAGCAAGAAAAGCCCACCACAAACAAATATGCAACTAATTTAGTTATTTGGTGATGAGTAGCCATTTTAAAAAGTCACGTATGCCTTTGAAGGAATTTTTTGCATTACCTTCAACTATGGTCAGGTCATAAAGAGACCTGGTCATTCAACATTCAGGCTTTGGTCTCTTTTGTCCAAATACTAACAAAGATGTGGTCAGAGCAGATGTAGAATTCTCATGGCCCCTGAAGGGCAGTTGATTCTGTTCACATGAGACTTGTTCTGAAACAAACACCCCTTCTCCGTTGGCAAAGCAGCGGTGTCTGGTTATTATCCAACAAGGCAATACAAGCTTATGAGGCATTTCTCTGTTTCTCTGGGTTGAGCTCTTCTTACAAGTTGCTATTGTCTCTCCATGCACAAGGGAGCTCTGAGCTTGCTCATGTGCTATTTCTCTTTAGAGGGACACTAAGGGTAAGGCTACATGAGACATTATTCCACATTACCCCATATTGGGTAAAAACAGATGTGACACTGGGTCGCTGTGGTCTGCTTTGACCCACCTTTCACCAGACCTCACCTGCCCATATGTGCAGATGCCACCAGATGTTGGCCCAGGATTGCCCCAGAATTATCTCCAGGTCACAGCCTGGACTAAGGTCTGCTCGATAGGGCCACAGCAGGCGACCACATCTGCTGTAGCCCAGCAGACATTGCCTGGATTGGGTCTGCCATGGCTGGTCACTATGGCTGACTGTCATTGGCCTCCATGGCTGCCCATCATGGTGGGGGTGGGATACTAGACTGGATGGCCGCACGTTCATGCATCTCCCTCCCCTCCCCCACTTCCTGGCCATGGGCATGTTTGTTGTGTGGCCCAACCTGGTCCAGACTGTGTCTGCCACGGCTTCCCAACCTGGGTTAGGCCACTGCTGCCGCACAGCCATCACTTCTGTTTCCACTCATTAGCCTGCGATGCAGCTGACTGTCTGCTCGGTGGGCACCAGATATTCACTCACTTCCGCCTTAGGGTGGGCACCTGGCTGCTACACGATTCAGTGGCTGGACAAGACTGGTGATGCATCATGGGCTACTGTTGCCTCACCCGGGCTAACAGTACCATGCGGCTGCCTCCCATCTGGTAAGGCTGTGTAGCCCTGCTGTGAGGCAACACCCAAGGATTAGGCCCAGAGGAACGTGCTCACCCTGGCCACCAAACAGCTGGTTGCGGGGGTGGGGTCTCCTCCAGCCCCATCAGTCAGCTGTTTGGCAGCCGGAGTGAGCGTGCTTCTCCACCCCCCTATCCACTGTTTCATGGCAGCTCCTCCTGGGTACCGTTCCTGCTGTGCAGCAGGAGTCTGGAGGGTCTGCCCCTTGTGGACGGCTCCTTGGCCGACCTGTGGCATGGAGGGACTTGTGATGGCAGCCTTCCTGTCTAGATTTCCCAGTCTCATTTGGACTGCCCTCCCCACTGGCCCAAGTTTTGGCAGCTGCAGTGGTCCTCGCTGTGGCAGGTGCGGTGGCCCTCCCCATTGCGGGAAGAAGATCCAGCTGGCCCTGTTTCATATGACTTTCCCCTAAGCTGATAATTGGGCTATTTCTGTGAGGTATATGGGTGTAGAGGTCCTGCACGTGGTGTTCGATTTGGCTGGGGGCAAGCTAGGGGTGCTGCTGGTGTACCGGGCCCCTTCTTGCCCGGCGGCATCCCTTGCCGCTCTAGCGGAGCTGGCCTCGGAGGTGGTGTTGGGCTCCCCCAGGACTTTGGTTCTGGGGGACTTCAACGTCCACGCCGATGCCGGCCTTGTTGGGGCGGAGCGGGAGTTCATGGCCGCCATGGCAACTATGAACTTGTCCCAGGAGGTGATCTGCCCGACCCACGTGGGGGGACATATCCTCGACCTGATCTTCGGCTCTGGCCTTGAGGCGGGGGGTCCGGTTGTGGGGGAGGTGACAGCGGTGCCCTTGTCGTGGACGGACCATTACCTCCTTCAGGCCGGTCTTTTAGCGCGCCCCCTCCAGAAGGGGAAGGGACCAGTTAGGATGGTCCGCCCTCGGAGGCTGATGGAACCCCAGCGGTTCCAGGAGGTCCTGAGGGAGCTTACCCTGGATGTGGACGGTCACTCTGTGGATGAGCTGGTCCGGCATTGGAACATCTTGCTGGAGGAGGCCATTGACAGGGTGGCTCCGAGGCGCCTTCTGCCTCGGTCTCGTCACCGCAGGACCCCTTGGTTTACTGAGGGGCTGCGGTGTATGAAGCGTGTGGGCAGGAGGCTAGAGCGACGCTGGCGTCGGACTCGGTCTGTCTCCGATCGTCTTCTCCATAGGGCCCATTTGCGGTCCTATGTGGAGGCTGTGAGGACGGCGAGGAAGGAATTCCTCGCCGTCCTCATAGCGTCTGCGAAGTCGCGTCCAGCGGAGCTGTTTCGGGTGGTGCGGGGGCTGGTTAGTCCGGCCTCCCTCCGCCTGGATGGGGACTTGTCCCGGGCCCGCTGTGAGGAGTTTGTCATCTACTTCGCAGACAAGATCGCTCGGATTCAGGCCGATTTCGACGCTGGGTTGATAGCAGTAGGGGAAGAGCGCGGGGGGGCGGAGGGTCCGTCTGGTCCATCTTTATGGGGTGAGTTTCAGGAAGTGACGCCGGCCGATGTGGTGGATGTCCTGGGGTCTGTGAGGGCCACGTGTTGTCAACTAGATCCGTGCCCGTCCTGGTTAATAAAAGCTTCCGGGGAGACGTTGGGGACGGTGCTGGCGAGGGTGGTGAATGCGTCCCTTCGGCAGGGGAGGTTGTCGCCTTGCTTAAAAGAGGCTGTGGTGCGCCCCCTGCTGAAAAAACCATCGTTGGACGTAGACGCGCTCGCCAGCTACCGACCTGTCTCTAACCTTCCCTTTTTAGGGAAGGTTATTGAGCGGGCAGTGGCGCTCCAGCTCCAGGGTCATCTAGATAACATCGGGCTCCTTGACCCTTTTCAATCTGGGTTCCGCCCCGGCTATGGCACCGAGACGGCGTTGGTGGCCTTGGTGGACGACCTCCGCCGGGAGATGGATGCGGGATGTTCGACATTTCTCATCCTGCTCGATCTCTCGGCCGCTTTTGACACCGTGGACCATGGGCTGCTGTTGAGACGACTGCGTGACCGGGGGGGTCTGGACGGGACTGTTCTTGAATGGTTCCGTTCATTCCTCTCGGGGAGGAGCCAGCGGGTGGTGTTGGGGGAGGAAACATCGAGCCCCCGCGCCTTACCGTGTGGCGTTCCGCAGGGATCGATCTTGTCTCCATTATTATTTAACATCTATATGCAGCCCTTGGGGGAGGTCGTGAGAGGGTTCGGGGTGCGATGTCACCAGTATGCTGATGATACTCAGCTGTACCTCTCCTTTTCTACTGACCCAGACCCTGCTATCTCGGTGCTATCCCAATGTTTGGAGGCCGTGGCGGATTGGATGCGGCTGAGCAGACTGAAGCTCAACCCAGATAAGACGGAGGTGATGGTGGTGGGGAGGGCGAAGGGGGTGGTGGCCCCCCTGGTTGGGGGGGTTTGCCCCCCTGTAGCTCAGCAGGTCCGGAGTCTGGGGGTCATATTGGACGCAGACCTGCGGCTGGAGCGGCAGGTGGAGGCAGTCGCTAAGGCTGCCTTCCGCCAGCTTTATCTGGTACGTAGGCTGCGTCCGTATGTCTCTGGCCCGGACCTGGCCTCCCTCATCCATGCCTTCGTCACCTCGAGGCTCGACTACTGCAACGCGCTCTACGTGGGGCTTCCCTTGTTCTTGGCCCGGAGGCTGCAGCTGGTGCAGAATGCGGCGGCTCGTCTTCTTACGGGGACGGGTCGCCGGGAGCACATTACACCGGTGCTCCGAGCTCTGCACTGGCTGCCGATAGTGTGCCGGGCCAAGTTCAAGGTCCTAGTGATGATCTATAAAGCCCTACACGGTCTTGGCCCCTCATACCTTAGGGACCGCCTCGCCCTTCGCGCCCCAGAGCGGCTCCTGCGGTCTGCCGGGGGTGCCCTCCTGGAGGTCCCCCGTGTTAAACGGGGGGCCACGATGGAGAGGGCATTCTCGGTGGTGGGACCGCGGCTGTGGAACTCCCTTCCGGAGGAAGCTCGCCTGGCCCCAAGCCTTTTAACATTTCGGCGGAACTGTAAGACCTGGCTGTTTGCCCAGGCCTTTGGGAGGGAGGGTGGGGAGGGAGGATTTTAGTCCCCTACCCATTTGTTTTTACCCATTTGTTTTTGGAGTTGTCTAGCCCTGTTTTAATATTTAATATTTAATATTTGATTGTTTTAGATGTATTTTATTGTATTTTATTGTTTTATTGTTGGAAGCCGCCCCGAGCTGCATTGCAGGAGGGGCGCGGTATAAATTTGGAAAATAAAAATAAAAATAATAAATAAATATAAAGCAGTAGAATACTTTATGCAGCAATTAAATCTGAGCTGTATGTTTTCAGGGTAGCGTGTAAACTACTGAGTGAGATCTATGAACATATCCATTGCCTATACAAACTCTCTGACACAGTGTCAATGCTGGATATGCTGCTGTCCTTTGCCCATGCCTGCACACTTTCTGACTATGGTAAGTAGCTGTGCTAGTTTTGGTGACTTCGAACAGAAGGTAGGAAATCAGTCTCGCCAACAATACTTGGTGACATAAGAACACTTGGTCTAATTTTTGAATCTTTTAAATCTAATTTATTATCTTTCCATACTTTAGACTTCTGTAGAAATGAAGGTAAGTTCTAGTCTGGCATATGAATTCATATAGTCTCATTCTTCCTCCTTTTTTTGATTTTTCACTAAAGAATGACTTTTAGTGACAATTATAGCATATTCAGAAATGGAAGATGAGCATGTTCATTTCTTTGTAATCATTTTTTTATCATCTCCTCCTCCTCTGCCTTCCCCTTTCATTGATATAGTGATGATGATGGGGATGAATAAATTTCTCTGCTGTGTCTGGTTTTGAATGAGTCGGGCAAACTTGGTCATTTGTTTCCCTTTCTATATTGGATCTTCATACTGCTGACTCTCTTAAAGTAAACATGACCTTCCTCCATTTCTTGTTCCATATACTTCTGTTTGCGGAGCCATGTAAGGTAATCTAACTATTTCCATTCTTGAGACATGACCAAACCAATGAATTCATCTTTCCTGGATTTTCTGTGTAAGGGATGTTTCCAGTACAAGCAACATAATTCATTCATCATGGATCATACATCATTCTTAACTCTTTTCATCCTAGTAACATCCAGTATTCCTCTCAACCAACTCATCTCTGTTGTCAGTATCTTTGGTTCATCAGCTTACTCCAACACTTAGGTATGTGAAATAGAGGAGGGATTCTCGTTGTTTTAGAAATAACCTTCTAACTTTCCATTAACTCTAAAAACTACAGAAAATAATTTGTTCTTTTGGTATATTTCAAAATTCCCATTCTCTAAAACTAACCCCAAGATATACAAACTTATCTACCCATTCAGCTACCACTGTCTCTGTTGTGATGTTCACATCTTCCTGTTGTCCAAATATCTTGACCTTTGCTTTCTTTGTATTGATCTGTTGTCCAAATTTCCTATTCTCCAGGTACACCATATAAATTAGTCTCTGCAAGTTGTCTTTAGACGTTGCGATAAGGTCAGTGTCACTGGCAAATCTAAGGCTGTTTGATCTTTTCCACATAAGGTTATGCCTCCTGTACCACCCTCTAGTGCACAATACGTTGCTGCTTCCAGTATTAGCTTAAATATGTCTGGTGACCAGGTGCAACCTTGGGTGTTAAAGAACAAGACAATAGACAGCTGCAGTCTAGGTTTGGTCCGTGCATCGCCCATTCACATGTTTAGTGTTTCCAACCTAATAAATGGGCAGCCCTTTGTGTGTATTTCATGTGCTTGCATGGAGCCCCCATTGAGAGCGCCAATGAGAATGAAAGTGGAGAGACGGGTGGGAAGCAGTCGCTCCTTGGAACGCTGTAGGTGCTTTGTCCATGACTTTATGGTGCTAGAGGACCTGTACGCATGGAAGTGCTGCATGCATCCTAATTGATGGGATGTGGACATGTGGGTGCATGTTAGCCCACATTCATCCTTATAGCGGGCTCCGCATGGTCTGAGACCCCGTCATGAGTGGAAGCTGTGTGTCCGGTAGGTGGTGGCCAGTGGGGGCGAACACCTAATAAATAGGTAGATGGACCTCCACCTGGTACCATCTCGTTGGTTAACACCCCTTGTCTTACCCAAAGAATTGTTTGACCAACCTGTCAGTTTCCTCAGTTTGGCTTGCTGAAAATGCTTTTTCCTTGTACGTTGTACATCCTCTAGACATGCCACTTCCCTTTCATTGTATGCTGTCAAAAATCAATTTAAAACCTGTAAAATGGTTGTAACAATGAATGTTGTACTTCACATATTTCTCCTTCTGTCTCCTGTCAGTGCTCCGCACGGGTAGCTCTGCGGATGGCCAACAGGAGGTAGAAGAAGAAATCCTGATGCGCATGCATGGAGCTGCCTGTTCCGTTCCTCAGTCTGATCTTCTGCCTTCGGCCGTCGGGAGCGTCACAGTGGTTCTCCCGGATTAAAAAAAAAAAGAAGAAGAAGATGGATGTCAAACAGTGGCGCACCCCGCATAGTCAGGGCAGCAGCATAAGCGGGGCTAAGGCGACGAGGTTTTCCGTGACCAGGAGTCTCGGCTGCCCAGCAGGTTGCCACACAAAGTGCCTGGGAACCGGGGAGCGAGTGATGGGGGAGGCGGAACTCTTCCCCCCGCCAGAACCTGAGTGGTTGTCCCGCAAAGTGCCTGGGAACCAGGGCTACGACACACACACACACCCCCTCCTCACTCAGAACTCGGCCTGCAGTCAGTGGAAAAAAAAAAAAGAAGAAGAAAGGGGGGAGATGGAAGGGGCAACTGGTGCTGATGTGCCCCAGGAGGCACCACCGCAGGGAGGCACACCAATGGACATTCCTTCCCTGGCGGCGTCTATGGAAAGGATCCAGAAGTCCCTGGATCGCTTGTGGGAACTGCAGGGCAAGGGCCCGAGCAACCCCTCCCCCATGTCCCCAGTTAAGCGAAAGGCAGGAAAAGCCCCACGCAAAACAGCGAGTAAGGCCAAACGACCACTAGGGGGCTCTCTGAACAGGCTCCTCAGATCTCCCCACCTGTCTGCTGAGGAGAGTGAAGGGGAATCACAGCCAAAGAAACTCAGGGAACAGGCCCAGACGGAGCTGGACTCTGATTCTGAGCTTGAGTCAACACAAGGGTGGGAGGACCTTGAGGATCCCGGCCCAACGGAACTGCAGGACCCCAGGGACAAGGATAGGCAATTCCCCCTACCATGCAGGGGTGAGTTTATGGCCCAAGTGGCTAAGATGCTCCAACTAGTGGAAAAACCTCCGAAGGAGGGCTCATCAGACTCCCAAGAGGAGGAGGAGGAATGGGACTATATTCCCTCAGTTCATGGCAGAGAAATGGGGGTCCCATTAGATAAGGCCTTTGAAAAGTTAATTCTGGAGGAATGGAAGCAGCCGGAGAAAACCAAAAGAATGAATAAAACCCAAACTGCTCTTTATTCTCTCTCTCAAAGGAAGGAACCCCTACTAAAAAACCCTAAAGTGGATGCTGCAGCGGTATCCCTGGCTAAACAGACAGTCTTCCCCACAGAGGGGGACTGTTATCTCAAAGACTCCACAGACAGGGGGATAGAATCTGCCCTACGTAGGGGTCTTGATTATTCTGCCACTACTCTGAGAGTCAGCGTAATATCTTCCTATGTGGCTAGGGCCCTGTTGGCATGGACTCAGGAGGTCCAGATTCCCACTATCTCTGACAAAAGAGCTCAGGTGCTCTCAGCCCGCATCAATCTGGCCACGGCCTTTCTAGCAGACGCCACTATGGACACCATGATATTGTCCTCCAGGGCAGTGGCTTCTTCAGTCTCAGCGAGATGCAAATTATGGCTCAGATCTTGGCAAGGGGACTCCACTGCCAAGAATTTTCTGTCAGCAGCACCCTATAAGGGGTTCAAGCTCTTTGGCATTTGTTTGGACAGTGTCTTAGCAGACGCTAATGACAAGACAAAACAAAAGAATCTACAGCAGATGGGGATAAAAAAGAACCTTTTTCGTGCCCCCTCCTATAGACCCAGAGGAGAATATGGCTTGAGATATGGAATGTTTAGAAGACAGGGGCATTATAGATATGAGCAGTCAAATCGATTCAAGCCACGCAGGGGAAATAGAGGCCAGGGACCCAGGCAGGATAAACAATGCCCTAGGGGTTTCCTTCAGTCACAAAGAAAGTCGGACACATGACTATCCAGGGGCGCAGGAAGTAGGAGGGAGGCTTCAGGGTTTCTCAGCCGACTGGGAGGAGTCTGTTTCAGATACCTGGGTTCTGGACTGTGTCTGGCAAGGGTACTGCATAGAGTTAAGAGGCACCCCCAGGCACGGCTTCATCCCCTCCCCCAGGTCAACAGACCAACAAAAACACTCAGCAATGCTGGGAGAGATAGAGACTCAAGACAATCAGAGCTATAGAGCCGGTTCCTTTAGACCAATGGGGACTCGGTCTGTATTCGATACTCTTCCTAGTTCCCAAGACGTCCGGTTGCTGGAGAGCAGTAATGGATTTAAAAACCCTGAACAAAGTGGTTCGTTACCAACGCTTTAAAATGGAAACTGTCTCCTCCATTTGACAAACCATCAGGATCGGGGACTGGTTGGCTTCTCTGGACCTCAGGGATGCGTACCTCCATATCCCGATATGGGAGCCGCACCGACAGTGGTTACGATTTTTTTACCAGGGAAACCACTACCAGTTCAGGGCCCTTCCCTTTGGCCTCTCATCAGCCCTGAGAACATTCACCAAAATCCTGATCCCTTTGATAGCAAACCTCAGGAAGGAGGGGATACACATTAACCCTTACCTGGACGATCTCCTCGTGCGAGCTCATTCACGGGAAAAGATCCTGGCAGACCTGAACAGAACCATAAAGTATCTCGAGGACCATGGTTTTTTGGTCAACAGCGAAAAAGGTCAACTAGTTCCGTCACACAGACTAGAACATCTGGGGGTACTGATCGATACTACCTCAAGCACCGCATACATACCACCAGCCAGACAGCAACGCATCAGGTTGTCAACTGAAACATCGGTCACGGGCAAGACTAAAACATCTAGTGCAGCTACTTGGACTGTTGGTCTCCTGCACCAGACAGGTCCAAGGGGCATTCTTCCACCTTTGCCCCTTGCAACAGCTGCTGAGACCTATGCAAACAGAGCTCATGAGAGGTCTCAATCCCAGAGTCATAATACCAAAAGGATTCCTGAGATCAATGTCCTGGTGGTTAGAGACGGAAACCTTCGAGATAGGCATTCCACTGGCAGAACCAAACCGCACAGTCATCACGACGGATGCCAGCCTGATGGGATGGGGGGCCCAGATGGGAGCCACGTCGGTACAGGGACTATGGTCCCCCATAGAGCGCACCCAGAACATCAGCGTCCTGAAACTCAGGGTGGTATGCCTGGCCCTTCAACAACTAGCCTACACCATAGGCTGTGCACACGTCTTAATCTACACGGACAACATATCTGCGAAAGCCTACATCAACCACCAAGGGGGATCCAGAGCCCTTGCACTCCAGCGCGAGGCGGTGAGACTCTTTGTGTGGGCACAACACAATCTAAGATCAATAAAGGCCCTACATATAGGAGGGAAGGAGAATGTGCAAGCAGACTAGCTGAGTCGACAAATGTTGGACCCCCAAGAATGGTAGCTACATCCGGAGGTGTTCAGGTCCCTGGTAAGTCATTTTGGACAGCCGGCGATGGACCTGTTTGTGAACAGGAGCAACAGGCAGGTGCAGAGATACATGGCAAGAGTGGCAGACGAGACAGCAGAGGCAGTGGACGCCCGGCCAGAGGGCCTACTGTATGCTTTTCCACCAATCCTGCTGATACCCAGGACCATAGCCAAGGTCATCAGGGAACAAGTGCTAGTAATCTTGGTGGTACCATGGTGGCCAAGAAGACCCTGGTTTCCCGACCTAGTAGAACTGAGCCAGGGCCATCCGATACAACTTCCACTGAGACCAGACTTATTGGTCCAAGTGGCCCATTGCTGTGCAGCGATACCACCATATTAAGGCTGACAGCATGGCTGTTGAACGTGCAGCCTTAAAAGCTCGGGGTTACTTTGATGCGGTTCTGTCCACATTACAACAAGCTAGGCGCCCAGCCACCAGGAAAGCCTACAGCTCCACTTGGAAAACTTTTGCTAGGTGGGCGGATGATAAAGGGATAGACCTTTCTCAGGCAGGGGTCCATAGCATCCTACAGTTCCTCCAAGATGGCTTGGAGAAGGGACTAAGACCGAACACATTGGCTCGCCAGGCGGTGGCCATTGCGTCGGTCTTACAATCTGTTACTTGCAGGAGGGTTTTTCCTCATAGACATATTAGGCAGTTTCTGCGAGCGACTTGTAACATCTGCCCTCCAATTTCCAACAGGTGCCCTGCGTGGAGCCTTAGCTTAGTGCTGGATGCACTTACCAGAGCCCCATTTGAGCCTCTCCAGCATGTATCCATGTACATACTATCCCTTAAGGTCATATTTCTGGTGGCAGTAACTTTGACCCACAGGGTATCTGAATTGGGAGCATTATCTATGGAGGACAATTACTGTTCCTTCAAACCTCAATCAGTCACGCTTAGGGTAGACGAGGCCTTCATACCAAAGGTTAACTCGACCTTCCACAGGACTCAGGAGTTAGTCTTACCTTCCTTTTGCCCCAAACCCTCACATCCTAAAGAAAGGGTGTGGCACACCCTTGATGTGAGACGGGCCCATCTGAAGAGGACCCAGGGGCTGAGATCCACGTCAGCCTTATTTATTAATATTAGACCCAGTTATGGGGGAAGGAAGGCCTTGAAGTCCCTGATATCCAAGTGGGTCAAACAATGCATAGTTGAAGCCTACAAGGTGAGAAATAAGGTTCCCCCTTTACAGATTTGGGTGCACTCGGTCAGAAGCGCAGCCACTTCATATGCATTCAAGTCAAGGACCTCCTATGATGAAATTTGCGACTTGGTCCTCCCTGCATACATTCATTAAACATTATAAGTTAGACCTGTTTAGGTCCACTGAGGTGGCGTTTGGCAGGAGGGTCTTGCAGGCGGTTCTGGAGGTTCCCAGGGCTGTTTGCTCCCACCCATAATTTGTTGGGCTCAGTGTGGAGCACTGACGAGACAGAAAGAGAAACAAAAATTGGTCACCTACCTTGGTGAATTTGTTTCTATTCTGTCGTACTGTCAGTGCTCCGGCCCTCCCTGTCAAGCAGCAATAATCAAAATGAGGGAGGCACTTAGGGTTGCCCATTTAGTCTGTTCAGTTACTTGAGTTGTTCAGTTAATCATTAGAAGAGTTTAGGGAGAAATAGATTAATAATTCATATCACTCAGGAATCCCCAGAGTGGTTTTTTTTTTCACTAATGAGTGTGAATAAGACTTTTACAGCGATGTGGAGATGATCCTCGGCTTGGTCACTGACTGAGGAACAGAATGGGCAGCTCCATGCATGCGCATCAGGATTTCTTCTTCTGCCTTCTGTCGGCCATTCGCAGAGCTACCCATGCGGAGCACCGATAGTACGACAGAATAGAAACAAATTCACTGAGGTAGGTGACCAATTTTTGTTTCTCATCACAAACAGTTGGTATATTATGCTTCTCCCTACTCTGAAAATCCTACTTGTTCTTCCTGCAGTGACACTTCCATGTATTTCTCTATTCTCCGATGTAGCATCTTAAGAAGTACTTTCCCTGGCATACCCCATAGAGTGATTCTTCTCTAATGGCTGCACTCACTTGCCTATTCTTGAAGATCAGTATTACAGTAGTCTTTTTGCAACCATCAGGTACCCGTTCTTCATAAATTTTGTTAGATAGCCTATCCATTGACTTCATCATGTAACCATCCCCTGCCTGCAACAACTCTGTGGTTATACTATCAGTATCTGGTGCCTTGTGCTTTTTCAAGCTATTATTAAAAGAATTCTTTTCTTCTTCCAAAAAAAGGTGGTATCAGCTCCCTTTTTTATGTGCAGGGAAGTTTTTTCCAGGGCTATTTAATCTACCATGTCCTGTGCATTTATCTAAGAGTGTTTTCAGGCAAGCGCCTCCCCACCCAGTACTCACCGTGCTTGTGAGAAAATCCGACTGGTAACCAATGGTTAACCAGTGAATACTGGGTGGGTAATGTGCTTGTCTGAAAACACCCCAAGTCTTCAAAATATTCTTTCCACAATTTGTTTCTGCTATTTCATCCTGAATTACCTTACATTAAAGAAAAACTTTATAGGCATGTTAAATCTGGGAGAGCTGCTAGCAGTCAAATCTTCTAGTACAACTCATGTGTTGTTGGCATATTATTCTGCCTCCTTACTCCAGTAGCTTTTGTCTCTCAACTTTTACCCTTATTTCTATAACAATAATATTCATTCTATTATAATATAAACATATGCTGACTTGAAACCATTCCACTTGCTGTTTAGTGATACTTGTAGACATCATATATCTCTTCATCCAGTAATGTTGGAAGTTTGTGCGAATATAACTGAAAATGGTGACTTCATCAAACTTACTCCTAAATCTAGTCTTCAATATGAAGGAGGATATAGCGTTAAAAAACATAAATGCTTGACTTGCACCTCCCTTTGGGGAATACTGTCTTCTCCCCCAGATAGTATAATTCTGGAATTATACTAGAACTTTTCTCGGCCATTCCATCTTGCATTGAATAAACTATCTGTTCAGTTCATTATTCATTATAGCCAAGCCTCCAATCTAATATGGATTTGACTATTCCATGTTCCTATTGATAAATTTGAGTTTTGTACCAGTTAAAAACCTTCCATAATTTGCATCATCCTCCATAATTTATTCAGTTTCAGAGGTTTAATTTTCACCTGTGGTTCAGTGGTCCCCAAATGTTTTGCTGAGTGACCCCATTTTCAGTCTTAAATATAGTTTCATGGCACCATGGAGAAACAAAGACATGGAAAGTGTGCAAAGTATCAGTCAGGAGTATGACCTCTCCACAGATGCTGCTGCTGTATTTGGGCTTCAGCCCCACAGTTTGGGAACCTCTGCTCCAGTTACAGCTGAGTGACTCATAAAGACCAACGACTATTTCAGGTGCAGCTATCCACTATGCAGAGATTTTATCTTTCAAACTCACCCATTTATATGCTTGTATTCAAGATATACAATATATAATTTCACTGGAAACAGCACATATGATTTTGAGAGTGTAATATCTTTGCTGATTTGATAACTAAGGCCACTTTCTCACATTATGTGGGTGGGTGAGCTTCGATGAGAGCAATTGCGGCTGTATTCTCATGGGAATTAGCACATGTAGGAATACACTGGGTGTTTTTACACACACATTTCTCCTGGATGTTTGCTGCTATATCCTGAACTTTCTGTGTGTCTAAATCACTCACCCAGATCTTAAACATCCAGATCTTTGAACTTCTGTGTAGAACTTCTTCTCCCAGAACTTTTGTGTCTAAAAGGTTCTCCTGGTAAACTGCTTTACTCCAGGCAGCTGTGGTCACTTGGTTTCCATGGCAGCCTGTCACATCTACAGCTGCAGCTACTTTAGGCTGCCTCAGGGCAGTGTTTGTGTGAAGAATGCATCCACCAGGAACTGCCTCAGGGCAGTGTGTGGGTGAAAAATGCATCCAGAACTTACTTGTGGACTTGTAAACCCAGAAGATTGAAAAATCTGGAACTTTAAGGTGTGTGTGTAAAAATGCCCAATATTCTGATTTTTATGTCACAAGAACACCCGTGATTGTTAAACCTACATCGGGGGACCCAGTCATGCACAAGTGTTCTTGCAGCATAAAAGTGGAATAGCACATTCTTATGTGTGCTAATTCCCGTGAGCGAAGAGCTGCGATTGCCCTCATGGAAGCTCACCCCCTCTCCCATCTAACTGAAAAAGTGACTTAAGAGAAGTCGGGTCTCCTGCATGGAAGTATACTAGATGTATTTAAAAATTTTCAACCATTTTAAGCAGCATGTTCTTTTTGCATAGTTCCATTGACTGTTGGACAACTCGTGCCCAGCTATTAACCGACAAGAATAAGTCTGACAGAATTAGGTGATAGCAATCTATTTAAGTTTTTATTAACTGCTGTATATTTTTATTTATTTTAAAAATATTTTATAACTTTTTATTTGTATAGTTCGTCCAGAGTTTACTGATACCCTAGCAATCAAGCAGGGATGGCATCCTATTTTGGAAAAGATATCTTTGGAGAAACCTGTTCCTAACAATACTTACATCACAGAGGGCGGCAATTTTATCATTATCACTGGACCAAATATGAGTGGAAAATCAACGTACCTAAAACAGATAGCTCTTTGTCAAATTATGTCACAGATTGGTGAGCAGTAACTCTTTAGAACTTGTGTTGTTTCCTGGTAAAAATGGTGTCATTTTTGTTTAGTGAAAAAAATTGCATTTGGACAATAAGATGGGATTTTACCTCTGCATGGAAGAATATTATAAAGCTAGCTATCTAATTATGGTATTGATAATTGTGTCTCCATAAGGCAATCTGTACTTTTCTTCAATCTGCAGGATCTTTTGTACCAGCAGAATATTCTTCTTTTAGGATTGCTGAACAAATTTTCACTAGAATAGGGATGGATGATGATATAGAAACAAATTCATCAACATTCATGAAGGAAATGAAAGAGGTATTAACCATTTTATGATCAAAGGCCTTAACATTCACAGGTTGTGCATCATTACAAACTGAAACAACAGTCTTCTGTAAATCAGTCAAACAAGTCATTTTCTGGCTTTCTCCTCTATATGGTAATGAATTAGCCCATACAGCTCAATTCTGCAGTTGGTTTACACATAGAACTCCTTTAAAGTTAATGAGAGTTCAGTTATTTGAGTGGTTGTAGAACTGGACTGGTAAACGTTAGTGGAAAGTAATAACATACTGATAGGAGTTTTCATACAAAGTCAGTTCCATAGAGAACAGTTTCCTGTCCTGTCAGTACCAAATACCCCAAGAAAAAAGAATGTCAGAAGCCTGCCTCTTTAGAGGATTGGCATTCTGTATCCTGTTCCTTCGAGACATTTTTCTCCTAAATCATGTCAGTTAAAGTTTGGCTTGTGCTTCAAAAGCATGAAGATTTATGTCCATTATAAGTCTTATTTTTATTCTGTCTGTTCCAAGAGCACACAAATAGTGGTCATTTTTACTCCCTCTATGCTTTTAGATTCAGCTATATCTTTTAGCTATTAGTTCCACAGATTAATTATAGCCTAGGTTGTGTGAAAAAGTAATTCCTTTTATTAATTTTATATTTGTTGCCTTTTAGTTCTCCTAGATTTATATGATGAGAGAAGTATGTAGGCATAACCATTTACCTTTCTTATACTACACAGAATTTTCTGTACTTTTGTCATGTTCTCTTCCCGAAATAGTTACAGTCTTTTTCCTCTCCTCATATGGAAATCTTTTCAGGCCTTGAATGTTTTGTCATTCCAATCTCTGTGCCCTTCCTGTTCCTGCTTTATCTTTCTTTGAGACAAAGGGTAATTTCAGACGTGAAAGGCCTGCCACACTCAATCACGGACCGGGATCTGTTTTGGATCCTGGTCAGGAATCAGTCCGGCCAGTCTTCAGATGTGCCGGCCTGATTCCTACAGAGGATCGGGGATGGGGCAGGGCTGTGCAGTGCGACGTGCGGCTGCACAGCCTCACCCTGCCGCATTCCCCCAATTGCCCGCCTTCTGGGAGACGGGCGGGTGCAGCGGCCAATCCAGCCGCTGAGCCCGATCCCACATCGTGGTCTGGGCCACGACATTATGACATTAGGTGACAGACATTACGTTTGGCCGATCCCGGATCGTGGTCCAGCTAACCACGCTTCTGGACCTCTGGGCAGCCGGAATGCACAATAGACGTTACGGGACAAACGGCCAACATAGGGGATTCACTGTGGTTGACGATGGTCTCGTAACATCTGAAATTACTCAAAGTGACTAGAACTGAAATGAGCAAGGGAATACCATCATTTTGTATAATGGTGTTTTAATATTTTGTGTGCGTTATTGACCATGGCTTCACATTAACGTGAGCATCTCAGATCTCCTTTTATGGTTACATCTTGGTTTTTTTGGTTTACCCGTGCCAAGAATGTACATGAGTAATTCAAGTTGTTACTTCTAATATCAACTTACATTTTTCAACAAAGAATTTTATTAGCCGTCAGGTTGCTCAGTTGCTTTGTCAGTTTTCTTTGAATTCCTCACTGTTTCGTCTGCCCTTGACTAAGCTTAATCAGTCTCAACCCTGTCCCAATAAAATAGGCTGGAAAGATGTGCTTTGCATCATAGGATAACAAACTGGGATTACATGCACCAGGGGGAAGAGATGAATTCTCGTGAGACTGGGGCCTCCTGTAAATGCCTTGCCCGCATTTTTTTGCTAAGGATGGAAATTCTAATCCATCACAAACTGGCACGGAGCAATTTGATTCCCAATGTTTACCCCAACTGGACCTGGGAGGAGGGCTTATAACATCTAACCCCTTAAGTTATGGCCAGAGGGAAATGGCGGTTAGTCCAGGGTTCCGGTCCCCCCTCTGTCAAAAGTGGAATGGTGGGGTGCAGGGGGTAATGGGGGGGCTACCTAATAATTATGTGAACAAGGGATGTTCTCCCATAGAGTTTTCAAGTTCTCTGGCTCCATTGACCACTCCTTCCCCTAAGCATCAGGAGACCCATGCTCTTCACCAGTTCCAGCGGGTGGAAGAATTACTCTTAGAGCTTATACCTCAAATAAAGGGACTGGATAGTAAACTGCAGAAGATCCAGCAGCAAATAGCTGGTTTAGAGGAGAGGTTTGGCGCCCCGGGTGGGGGTGGGGTGGGGGAGGGTTGGACCCGTCAACTATGGACCAGGCTACTCAAATTACTTTTTTGCAGGGTCCGGGCCATTTGTGCCCCGTAGAGCCAATGGCTGCAGATGATCGGAAGCTCAATGTCATTCCAGAGGCATTGGTTTTCACAGTTTACCCCATACATTTTGGTTTGCCTCCCCCTTGAGACTCCAAACAGCGGATAGCCCACCATATTGCTGACATCATGGGTTGGGATTTTTTGCCTCATATTTTACGTTTTTTCCATCTTCCAGTAAAGGGAAATATAAGAAGGCTAGTAATTTATTTTCGAACTTCTGTTTTAGTTGAAAGGCTTTTGTCTTACACTCGGGTTTTCTCTTCATGGGGGGTATTCATAGGTGCTCTTTACGCCAAAGGGGGGGTTCTCCCATTGCTTCAACAACCCCACCCACATACCCAGTCCTCCCCTGGTGGGAACCTTGGCCCGATTCAGGAATTGGGGCGGAGGAAGGCCAATTCAGTAAATACAGTGGAGGACCATAGTCTTAAGGAAGTGGCCAGTGCTGGAGTTTCTGATGTTGAGGTTCCCTGTGTTTTTCCAAACCCGATTTTGTCTGGTGGGTTGCCTCCAACCTCCCCCCACATTTTTCAGTCTAAATCAAAGTCCTCTTCTCCCCCTCCTGGGGTTCCTCCAGGGACTAATTTAGGTTTGCCCCTGGTAGAGAAGGGTGCTTGTGAATCGGCAGAGTTGCAACCTCCTAGCCCTATGGGAGGATCGGTAATGGAGGATTGTCCGGTGGGTTCTGGGCTTATATCCACATTTTACTCTCGCTGCCCCATCGTCCCAAGTCCGCGACTAGCCTCCCAAGCAGCCCTTACTATACGGGGTTTTCCCCCTAGAGGGGCCATCCATCCTAGAAGAATTAATGGCTGTGGATTTAACTTGTAGGACTGCTTTGCTAGGCCCTGTGGGTTAATAGAGAGGGTTTTAGGGTTTTGTATGACTAATCCCTTATATTTTATGATTTTAGCCAAGTGCTAACTAAGGAGTTAACGTTTGACGACTTTAGGTTGTGTATTTGTAAGTTGGGATGGGCTATGACGAGGTGTCATATTTCTAGGGTTACTCGGGGTAGATACTATGGGGATGTATGCAAAGATCTAGGTTATGCTATCCTTCCTTTTCATAATGATATTGGGCCACTTCTTTGTGGCGGTTGTATGCTTTGGTTTTATGTTTGTTTGCTTGTCTGTACCAAGCAATGACCGCTGGTCACGCTTCAATAAATTAACAACAAGTAAATGCCTTGCCAACAGTCTTCTTTCTTGCATAGCAGTGGGGTTCCTTCCAGCTAATGAACCTTCACTGACAATTTTGACTATTTGTCATGGAAAGAAAGGCCTCTCTTAGGCCCTTTTTAAATGGACCGAGGTGTGTGGGTGTGCGCCCGCGGTCGGTAGAGGTGGGTTTTCCAACAGGTGCACACCCACCTCCACCCATGGAGCATCGGGCATTGGAGCCCATTGCTCCATGCGTGGGTGATGGGTGGAGGTGGGTGTAGTGCGGGAGCGCACATGCACCCCCACCCATCCCCTGCGGCATTCATATGGGCACCTCCACCCATCCCCATGCAATGAAACTGCATGGAGATGGGTGGGGGTGTCTTGTGTGTAAAGGGCCTATGTCCTCCCAGGCCATTTTGGGATTTATAGGTCAAAGCCAGCATCATAAAATCAGCTCAGAAACCAATAGGCAGACAGTTTAGATCTTACAACACAGGTTAATATGCTTGTGAAAGGAAACATGGTTTTTCCTCAAGTGGCCCTGTGCATCCCCACAGTTAGGCCGTTTTTACACGGATGCCCCCCCCCCCGCCGCTCGGTGTGCGGTGGGAGGGGGGGCAGTCAGTGTACATGACTGGCGATGGGTGTGCAGCGGGTGTGCACCCGTGTGAACACCAGTGGTGGTGGGTGTTTGTGCATGCATGCTTCCGCCACACACTCATCTCCACCCATCGCACACCAATCTCCACCCACGGAGCCCTGTGGTAAAACGGAGGAGACTCCGTGGGTGGAGGTGGGTGGGTGTCCGTGTAAACAGACACCCACCCACCTCCACCCACCACACCGAAACACCCACCCACCCTCATCCGTGTATTAAAGGCCTTAGTACATGCCTGCACGTGACTGGGAGCACGCTACAGCGGTGTTCTACAGTCTGCACTGGCTCCCAGTAGCTTACAGGTAAAATCCAAGGTGCTGGCTTTGACCTATATGTTCTAAATGGCCTGAACCCCACATATCTGCCTTCTTCCTTATGCTCCATTGCAGCCACTGAAGTCAGCTGAGATTGCTTTCTAGCATGTATCAGTCCAGTTCGTACCAAGGGGAAGCAGAGAGGCATTCTTAGTGGCTACTCCACAGTTGTGGAACTCTCTCCCCCTAGAGGTTCACCAAAGTCTAAGTCTGACCATTTTCCAGAGAGAATGTAAAACCTATTTATTCGACCAAGCATTTGGTGGGTAGGGGTTTGGGGAGGTTGGGGGTAGAGGATTTTAAATGGTTTTATGAATGTGTATCTGTTTTATATGCTATAATGCATCCTGTGGGAGAGAGATTTAAATTGAAATAAAGAATGTCTGTAAAATTCTATAAAATAAATACGACTATCTGTAACAAATTATGTAACTAAGAAGCAGAAAATGGTATCAAAAAGTTAAAATATTGTGAGATAAAAACATTAACTTTCCTTTTCTGGTATTTCTCTCTACAATTCATTCTGATTTCCCTTACTTGCCTTGCCTGCTGTCTCTTAAACTTCTCCACAAACTGAATTAATCTCACTTTGAAAAGTGGCCTTAACATTTGCTTCCCAACCAATGAGCGTAGGGGCAAAGAACTAACTGTATTTTCTTTTATAAAGTGAGTCACACAGTGTAAAAATCCAGTATCTCCCAAACCATCAGGAGCAGAAATAAGTGTTCAATTGGACACAAACCCTGACACTTCATCAGATATTGTACTTTAATATTATTGCTCATGCAAGTTCTTACATCGAGAAGTAAAAAAAAGAAAACAATTTTGTTTTAGAATTTGTCTTTGTTTTAAAATGCAACTCTGAAAGTAACTTGGAGATAATTCTCCTGACATGCTTTTGTTCCTAAGCTAAGTTGCAAAGTACTTGCATTAACAGTGTTCTTTTCAAATGTACTGCTAGGGATGATATGAGGGTTTTTTCCCCTCCCAGATTACATATATCATAAAAAATTCAAATGACCGATCGCTCATCATAATTGATGAACTTGGCAGAGGAACCAGTACTGAAGAAGGTATTGGAATTTGTTATGCAGTCTGTGAATATCTCCTGAGCCTAAAGGTACTACTTATTATTATTATTATTAGTCACCTGCATCTGAAATTTTCACAACCAACCTTAAAAATGTAACAGCTGTGAACTTTTTCTCTGCCCTCTCCTTACCACATCTGATTACAACTCTTGGATCATCCCTGAAATCTGCTCCTTTTCACACTGATCCTAACTCCTGTTTCTTCCAATTTTGTCTCTTGTGATTTAGGTAAAATTAGCCTATCATATATTTTTAAAAAATATTTTGCACCATTTCTCCTTTTGCTTAAAGCGTTCCTTACATTTATTTTTTTTGTTAATTTAATGGCAGTTTTTCATAGCCTTACAGGAGAATTTTTCCATTAATGGGTAAAAGCACAAGTGAAGGTGGCAATCTGACAACACAACCCAGACTGGATTGGACTGACACAGACACTGGCCACACGTGAATGCGGCCCCGGCCGGAAAAACAGCTGCAGCAGACATGCCAGTGGCTGTCTTCGTCCCCGTGCTGCTCCATGTTCCCGCGCTGGACAGGCAGCTATGTTGGCTAATAACAGCCTTCTTGACAGCCCAGATCCAGACTGGGTCACAGCGAGTCAGAGCACATGTTCTAACCCGCTGTGGCCCGCTTTGCCCTGGTCTGGCGGGCCCTAGCCCGGACTGTTACTTTGACTGGTTGCCAAGGTGAGAGCCCAGCTAGCCATCAACATGACCTGGGATACCCCGGGTCAACATCTGGCGGCCATAAACCAAATGGGATAGCAGCCCACGGGTCAAAGCAGGCTTAAGTGGGCTGCTGTCACGTCTAGTTTTACCCAGTGAGAGGTTGTTGTTAAATCCCTGCATAGCTCTTTTTGAAAATATAGTTCTAATATATAATTTAATTAAGGTGATGTACTTTAGGTTCAGTTAATAAGTTGTAATGTTTTCCTCCGTTTCCTAATTTAGGCATTTACACTGTTTGCTACTCATTTCTTGGAACTGTGTCATATAGATGCTTTATATCCTAATGTGGAAAACAATCATTTTGAAGTGCAACATGTAAGAAGCAGTGCTGGAAATATGGAGAAAATTGCTTATACTTATGTACTCTCCAAAGGACACACCGAGGAAAAAAACTATGGTAACAGGTTAAAGTACTAATATTCCTAGCTTCTTAAAATTAAAATTCAGTTAATTTATGAATTTAATATCAAGTGCGTTGAAGCGAAACTGCATCACAGGCCTTTTGCACATGGTGCTGCCGGGTGGGGGGGATGGGTGTGCGGTTGAGGTGGGTGTGCTCCCTATCCCATGGATGCACACCTATCTCCACCCACGAAGCCTCCTCAGTTTTGTCAGATGGCTCCGTGGGTGGGTGCTGGGTGAAGGTGTGTGTGTGCTGGGAGCGTGCACACACCACCACCTGTGGTGTTTCCATGGATGCACACCCATCCCTCCCCCCCACCGCACACCTGCTTGCACACCCAGCGGGAAGGGAGGAGGCATCCATGTGAAAAAGGCCACCGATTAAAACATTTTATTTATGCCTTATTCATTTCTTCATCCATTCATTTCTTCATAGATATATACCTATACTGCTTGAGTAGTGATCTAAATCCACTTAATACTTCTCAGTCTAGCTGACTCTCTGATTTAACTGACGTAATCAGTGTAGAGGTGTCTGACTACACATGATTTATACACATCTGTAAAAGCAGGAGACTATTATTCCTGTTACATTTGAATTATTTTGAGATAAAAGTGTTCATTGTTTATATTGATAACTAACTTTTTTGGAGATCAGGAGAACTTCAGTTAACTGTGGAAGTTGTTGCCTGTCCTGTAAATACATGAATAAAGTTGAATTTTAAACATTGACTATGAGGCTCTAATTCTAAACTTTAGAGTCAGTGAATCATCGTCCTAGGGTGATTTCAGACGTGCACAGGGCACGTCCAACCACACACTGGGATCCGTTTTGGATCCCGGTGAGGAATCAGACTGGCCGTCCTTCAGATGTGCCGTCCTGATTCCCTGTGGGGGTCTGGGAGGGGTTGGGGCTGCGCGGTGTGACGTGCTGCTGCACAGCCTCCCCCCCTCCCGCGCTCCCCCAACTGCCCACCCTTTGGGAGATGGGTGCAGCAGCAGCCAATGTGGCCGCTGTGTCTGATCCCTTCCCATGTCAGGACGTGCCCCAGGATCAGCGGAAGGTAACAGACGTTACCTTTTGCTGATTCCGGCCCGTGGTCAATCTAACCACACTTCCAGACCTTCGGGTGGTTGGAGGTCCGAAAGCGTGGTCAAAGGGATTCCCGGCGGGGGTGAACATCTGGCGGGAACCACTGTGCTGCAGCCGCATTCTGCACTAGCTGCAGTCTCTGAACTGTCACCATGGGTAGCCCTACGTAGAGCAAAAGCATGGATGATAGTGGCCAGGTCACTATCTGAAACATACGGCTGAAGCCGTCACACCAGATGTAGTTGGCGGAACACACTCCTCACCACAGCCCCCACCTGGAGATCCAGGCAGAGCTGCGGGACGAGGAGCATGCCCAGACTGTGAACCTGAAGAGCTAGTGGAGGGTGAACCCTGTCAATGATGGGAGCCGCCACATCCACTGCCTTACGCATTACCATCACCTCCGTCTTGTCGGGATTTAACATCAGTCGACTCGCCCTCACCTAGTCCCCCACAGCCGCCAGAAATCGGGTAAGCACTGAGACTACCTGGTCTGGGTCGGATGAAAAGGAGAAGTAGATCTGGGTGCCATCAGCATATTGATGACATCGCACCCTATACCGTCTCACGACCTCACTGAGCAGCTGCATGTACACACTGAACAGGAGAGGGGACAGAATGGAACTGTGCGGAACTCCACACATGAGGTCTCGTGGGGACGAAAAACAGTTCCCGAGCACCACATGCTGAGTTCTTCCAGCCAGGAAAGAGCGGAACCATTCAAGAACAATCCTGCTCACCCTGGCTCGGTCCTGCAAGCAAGTCACCAACATCTCATGGTCATGGTACCACTGTGGGTACTTTCAGATATTATGGTACCGCGGCCACGGCAGGGGGTTCACTGTGGTTGACCATGGTATCGTAACGTCTGAAATTATCCATAGTTATTGGGACACGCAGTGGCTAATGAGTTTGCTGGTGACCCCCCTATGAAGATGTTCTGGCAGCACTTATTTATACATGTGTATCTATATGAATATACTATCATTTTAGTGCTATAGGGATTTTCCCAACTCTTTTAGATGTAATTGGATTGTTAAATAGTTAAATACTATTCTGTAGCTAGAGAAGTTGCAGTGGTACTTTAGAAAAGAGAATGGTACGTTTGAGCCTTGCTTGATTAAACATAAACCAAATTTTATCTGTTTTGGGTTTTTTTTTATCAGTAAATGTCATGTTTAATTAACATGAAAATGATTAAAATCAAAGTATGCAACATGTAAAAAAAAATAAGACTTGATCCTCAAAACTCTAATTAATCTTCATTTTACTGGAAAAGAAAAAAGTGGCTAACATAGGTCTAGCCTAGAATAGGTCTGTTAAAGAAAGGGTTTTAGTGACTGATGGAGGCTTGCAGTTCTCTCTCAGATTCTAGGGGTGGCAGTCAGCTACTGCAGACAGAAATAGTTCCTTTGTTGTTGGAACAAAGCAGTAAGGCCAGACAGGTTTGGAGGGAAGATCAAGTACCTTTGTCAAGTAGGACAGACACCAGTGGTTTCCTGACCATGCCTGGGTTAGACCTGGAGCAGAGAGTTTCAGACACTTTCACAGCTGTTGGAAGCTAGTAACCCAACCTCTAATCTCACCTTCCTCTCTGCAGGAAGGCTGCTCTTCTCTTCTACCCCCAGCATTTCTCCCTTTCTCATTAGGACAATCTTTTAAATACTGTTCGGATGAAGAAGTGGAAGTTGCAGCATATGTCCTCCATTTTCCCTCAGAGAAAGATTTTTTCCCTAGGACTGTACATTCGGGTTTCAACAAAATACAAATAAATGCAAAAAAGTTCTTTTGGGGTTCCATATTTGAAATACGAATACTAGGGCTGAAAACAGACGTGATGCTAACCACCCTTGGTGGTTATTTATGCATGTTGCAGGGCTATATTGGTGCCCAATGCAGCCCTGCAACATGTATAATTGACCACCAAGGGTGGTTAAAGGGTGGTTAGCGTCATGTCTGTTTTCACCCTAGGTCTATGTATTCAGGTTTCAAGAGAACCCACCATTTCCCAACAAACGTAATATCTGAGATTTTGAACTGGGCCCCCAAAACTGTAGCATATATCCCGCTTGGAACTTGGCTGCTCTCTGATGCTCAGCTTAGCAGCCTGCTTGGGAGGTGGAGCCTGTAGTGAACTCTCCTCACTGGCAGGGGCTGCCCCGTCTCAGAACTGCAGTCTCCAGTACCTCAGCCAGGCCCAACCCAGCCAAGGAGAAATGACATGTCCTTAGCAGCTTCATTTCTCCCCTTCCCAAGCCAGCAACTCCTCCCTCAAGTCATTGATCCCACCAGAGCCAGTCCCATGCCTCATTCCCACATATGAATCCTACTTTCAGCAAGCCAATTGACTGTCCTCTGAGCCAGAAACCACCACCCAGAAGCCAGAACTATGCTTCATTTCCTCTCCCCAAATCACAAACTCCCCTCCCTGAACCAGCCCCATGTTTCAATCCCATTCCCAAATCCAGCAACCCCCCCTGAGCCTAGTCCCATGCCCCATTCCCCACCAATCCAGTGATTGCTCCCTTAAACTAGTGACATCCCCACAAGCCAGACTCAAGTCTCTTTCCCAAGCCAGCAACTCTCCACTCAAGCCAGCCCCACATTCCTTTTCCCCCTGAGCCCTGCTCCACTCTCCCCGCCAAGCCAGCTGTATTCTTCATCCTTCCCCAAGCAGTGCTCCCCTTTTAAAATTGGTAACAGACTTAGCAGCAATTTTAAACTGCATTTTCCTTTCCTTATAGGCTTGTCAAACAGACAGAGACTCACTGCACTTCTGCACCAAAATTACCCTGATGCAGAGACCCATGTTCACTGCTTTTTCCACTTTGACAAAGATGGGGAAAAATGCAGTGAACAAGACAAAATACAAATAAATGTAAATACTAAAACAACAAATACAGTTACAAATACTTGACCCCATGCAGAGCTGTATCATTTCCTGTATTCTACTGTAAGAGGAGAGAGGCTTTAATGGGAGAAGGGCCAGCCATATTCTGCACTAGTATTACAGCTAATTCATATGAGCATGGGCAGTTATTGTTGCATGTTAATTATGTATTTTAGAGCAGAATCTGAGTGGAATTAATCCTTGCTCCTGACACACCATGCTAAGAGAATTACTGAATTCTAACTGCCTTCAGACACTACGGGGGAGGGACGGGAACTTTCACAATTATTATTATCATTATTAATAATAATAATAAATTATTAGCATTTATATAGCACCAGTAATGTACCTGGCGCTTTACAGAGAGTAAGATAGACACGGTCCCTACCCAAGAGCTTACAATTTAAAGACAGGGGAGGGTAGACAGGGAAGGAGGAACAGAGGGAGAGACAAGGGATGCAACAATCATGAG